>AWOL01S0056118.1:40493-73714 GCA_000715115.1 Nicotiana otophora | reverse complement strand
AATTTGAGGGGGTGAGGTTAGGTGGGTGTGAGGGTGTGGGGTGGGTAGGTGAGGGTGGGGAAGATTGAGAAGGAGTTTTGAAAAATGTATTAGAGGAAAATGAGTTCATAAGGAAAATGATTTTCAAAATATTTAAGCCAACCAAACATGGAAAAATTGGAAAACACTTTCCGGAAAATATTTTCCTTCGTACCAAACACACCCTAAATGTTTGAAACCAAAAGAACTTCAACCACGAGCTTTTTCTTTCTTTTCTTCTATGAAAATTCCTTAAAGACCCTAGAGTTTCAGTGTTCTTAAAGGTTTTGTACATTCATATCTCAGTGTATATATTTTCAGCTACTGAAAAGTGTCTTCTAACTAGCTTCTAGTGCTCCCTTTTTACTCTTTTTTATTACCCCAGTACTTTAAAAGGCATGGGCGTAAGGCAGAGCGTTTTACATATGCCTCAGCAAGGCGTAAGCCCCGAGGCACGACTCCTAAGCCCCATATGTATTTAATTTTTTATATTTTGTAAAATAATTAAATTACAGTAAATATTTATAAACAGGTAAAATTGCATAAAAATGAAAAAACCTATATATATATATATATATATATATATATATTATACACTATTTAGAATCTCAAGTAACTTGAGTCGAAAAGAATAAAATTTTCTACATGGAGGAACAAAAATGATGACTAACCTTCAATTTGAACTTGCTGTTATAAAGGAGAATGAAGTTCTCTTTGTATTTGTAAAAGAAAAATTGAATATTCGTTGCTTTTGGGAGATATTAGCAGACTAGCGGACAAGATAAAGAATTGGGAAAGACCATGAATTGGGGTTTCAATCAATAAAAAAGTCTTGACTTTTAAACTTAATACATTTCAGTTCATTTTTAAAACTTTTGAGTAATTACCAAGCTGAATTTTAAAAATTTAGGTATTATATAAAGGACTTATTCAACAAATTTTATTTTAATTTAAAAATATCTATGGGGCTTATGACTCACTAAAAAACCCGTCTCAATCGGCCGGACGTACGCCCTGAACGCCCCGGGCGTACGCCTCTTGACACTTTCACCCCACACCATCGCCCCGGGGCGTTTTTGGTGCGCCTCGCCCCGAAAACACCTTTTAAACACTGTTTTAACCGCCTTTACCCGACCTCTTTTAGAGGATTCAGTTTATTTCTAGCTAGTTAATCCTTCCTTGCTCTTTCCTGGAAGTTTCTTAACAGATTTTAAAAGATTCTCTAAGTTGAATTCCCAAAACATACCTTTGACCCCTATTATTTTACTTATTTCTTGCTCAATTTCACTCTTATAGAACCTCCCTCTTTTACCTCTTATTGTTATCTCTCTTTTTTACTTTAAACCTACATTACCTCATAAGATTGGGCTTGGATCCATTACCCGTTTTATCAAACCTTTTTCTTAATCAGTCCAACTTCCTAAGTCCAATTCAAAATGCCTAAATCCTAAAAAGCATGTACATTACTAAACGAAACCCTAGAATAGAATCAGGTTATAAGACTGTTTTGTCATCCTAATAAATAGACAGTGACCAAATACTAAAGTTAAAAGAAGTTAACGACTAAAACATGAAATTAACACAATTAAACATGCTCAGTGATAATTAATTATGTGACCAACATCAAATGCATTTAAACAATTGCTCATGAAGTCTAAATGCTCTTAACATGCAGTGGCTAAAACTAATCTTGCTTAACAACTAACTGAAACAAGCAGATATTCGTGCATGCTTTTCTTAACTAAGCAGAGATAAAAAGAAACAAAATAATAATAATAATAATAATAATAATAATAATAATGAACACAAAAGAAATAAAAAGGAAGAGTGTACCTATCAGAGTAAAGTAGAACCGGGTGAGACTAGGTGGTGCATGATTTGGTGGTATCTAACCACCAAAGGACCTTTCTCTAGGAGATCCACCTTGAACTTCATGTTCTGGTGGATCTACCTGGAGTAAGGGCTATTAGGAGGTTAGGCAGTGGCGTGGATGGGCTTTTGCATGAACTTTGGCCGATCAACGATGAGTTGACCGGCACCGACAACCAAGGAATGGCCAGATACTTACATCACTGGATAGTTCTTTCTGAGACCTATCTAATGATGTAGGTATTAAGGCTTATTGATCGATGATGATCGATTAAATCAAGAAGGGGCCGAACATGCTAGGATTTCAAATTTGGTAACGATGGAGTGACATTTGGGGCTTGATCTTGGTATGAGAGTGTAGAGGGGGAGGAGAGGAGAAGAAAAAAGGTGGTTTGAGGTTATTTGGTTGACCGCGGTTGGCAGAGGCGATTTCGGGCCGGTGGTCAACAGTGGTCAGCGGTGGCTGGAGTGGTGGTGGGCGGCGGAGGCGATTTCCGGCCACCTAGGAGAGGAGAGGATTGGAAGAGAATTTGGCGCGGAATTCAAAGATTGATTTTTTGGACTTCACTTTTATTAAAAAAACAAATTAACCAAAACATTGTAGTTTAAACTTATAACTACGTTGTTTTGTGTTTTGAGGGCTAAGGGACCTAGATTGGGTAAAGATGGGAATGGGCTGGTGAGTTAAAAGCCAATTGGGTCATTGTATGTTCGGCCCAGTTTGAGTGTAAGACTAACATGCCCATCTTCTTTTCTTCTTTCCTAAAATTTGAAAATTAGCCAATTTTAAATTTAATTCCTAATTACATTCTATATTACACAATTAACCTATTTATCTATTTTACGTAATATTTAACATAATTAGAGTTGTAAATTAATAAATGGAACTAAATAATTAAACCCAAAATGTAGAAATGCAAAAATGGCTAAAATGTACCTTTTGTGATTTTGGTGTTTTAAAAATATAATTTAGTGTGTGGTTAATGCTAAAATGCAATTAATGAACGACAAAATATTTTTTTGTAATTTTATGACTTAGGATATTCTTCCTATGCAAAAAATGCAAATAAATTTAATAAAATGCAAACAAATAAAAGTAAAGATCCCTAAAATTCTACAAAATAATAAATGATTAGAAACTATTTTAAGGTATTTTTCGGAGTATTTATACGTAGGGCAACAATTAGGTGCTCGCAGTTAAAGGCTAAGTGGAGGTATGATTGGCTTTTTGAGTGAAACTTAGAAATTTGAAGAAAGGTGCACCGTTTGCGAAATATTGTGAGAGCCACTTGTAGGGAATTGAAAAAAGAAGAAGTAAATGGGTTTGAAAAGAAAGAAAAAAATCATAACTTATCAAAAACGTGTGTTGTATATATATATATATAAGATATTCCTTGCTAAGTGGTAACCTTTGCTTTAGTTGTGCTTAAAGAATTGGGAGCTTGGCATTGTCACAACCCAAAATCCACTAAAGGTCGTGATGGCACCTAACATCGCCGTCAGGCAAGCCAACAGTGATTGATCAACTTAATTACTCATTTTATTACTTTCGAAATCATAATCTCCTTTAATTAAATAGTATAAAATAGAATTTACACGGTAAAATAATAATAATTACGTGAACCACTATAACGAACAACTAGTAGGAACCCCCAAAACCCTATATCACAAGTGCATGAGCATTTACTAAAGAGTACAATAATAATACAATATTTGTCTAGAATATAAATGAGACAGGATAAAGTAAATAGTACGATAGAGACTTTGTGGACTGCGATGTGTAGCCTGGAATGCAGCTCACCTAAAGTCTCCTCAACAGTTACGCCTACACGCCAAGATGATCACTAAATGAACCTGTCAGATCATGCACATTTAGTGCAGAAGTGCAGCATGAGTACGTAAATCAACGCGTACCCAGTAAGTATCTAGCCTAACCCCGGAGAAGTAGTGACGAAGGGTCGACATCGACACTTACTAGTGGTCTAATAAATCAATATGGTAACTCATAAACAGATAAGAATCACAAATATAGTAGTGAGCTAAATATGTAACTAACACAATCTTCCAAAATTCCTTCTAACGATATCAATTTCGCGACCTCGTATTCTATCTCAATGGCTAAGAAATATCAAGTTCCAATATCAGACAGATAAGGAACTACCATATAAAGTGACGGGCATTAGTGGAAGGATAATCTCGTGAACATTTTGACTGGTAGAGATATAACGCACGATTATACCGAGGTCGTACGGCCCGATCCTAGAAGGAATATGATACTGCCGAGGAGAACGGCTAGATCCCATCATAACATGTACACTGCCGAGGGGAAAGCGGTACGAACCATAGATGCATCTATTATACTGCAGAGTCGAATGACCCGTTCCCATAAGAGTGTCGTACATGATCCTGCCGAGGCGTTTGACCCGCTTCACAAGAAAGGAAAGGAATTTTCGAATTACGAGGCACGCACTTGCGATACAGAATATGAACACAAGAAAGAATAACCTTTATCGATTCTCAAATAAGTTGCCAACAACTCAAGGTAATAAAGCTCGGCCTAATATATATGTAATTTCTAATCAAGTTCAATTATAATTTTAATTAATTAAGCCAGCAGAATGAGTTCAAATAATTCAAATATTACATGATAAAGTCCTAAGTCTACCCGACATAAACATATTTTAGCCACGTATGAACTCTCGTCACCTCGTGCGTACGTAACACCCACAACAAGTCGCACATAGCAATTACATCGCCTATGGGTAGTTTTCCCCTCACAAGATTAGACAGGAGACTTACCTCGCTCTGAAGTTCCATAACTGACTCCAACGCCTCTTTAGCTCCTCAATTCAAAGCCAACTATCCAAAACTAGTCAAACAAGGTGCAAATCAATCAAAATATACTCCAATACAAATAATTTAAATTTTTTTAAAAATTCCCAACTCCGCTCGAAAACTAAACCAAAATTCAATGAGGACCACTTCTCGGAATCCGACAAAACTCACAAAATCCGACAACTAATTCAACCACGAGTCCAACCATACCAAAATTGGTCAAATCCGATCACAACTCGACCTTCAAATCCTCAAATTAAAACCTATGAAGTTTCTACAATTTTTCCCAAATTTTCATCTCAAAATACTAATTAAATGATAAAAATAATGATATATTCATGTATATTAACCCAATCCGCGTTAGAATCACTTACTTCGATGAATTTCTTAAAAAACCCACGAAACGCCGCCTCAATCCGAGCTCCCAAAGTCCAAATGTGAAATAATTCTCTAACCCTCATTTATAAAGTACAAAATCTGATCTTCCATAGTGCTGACCACACATTCTTTTGTGTGGTACGCACTTCCGGTTTCTGCGGCCGCGATCCAAATTGTGCGGCCGCACTTCAGCAGCATCTGCACTACCAGGGTTTAGTAAATTGACCATAACTATCGTTACAAATTTTCAAATAATGGATGGTTTAACTTTCTGAAAATTATACTCAAAGAGCTACAACTTTCATTTTTGGATCATCTCCAAATTCCTTATAGATTAAAAAGTATAAGCTTCCGAAGTTAGATCATCAAACCTGCAGATTTCCCCATTGCGGTCCGCACATTTTCCACTGCCCCTGCACTCTGAGAGTTTGCGGCCGCACATGAGGCTTTGCCTCAGCACTCCAAAATGTGCCCTCCGCACTTCACTTGATCCAGAACATCATCGAAGTGCCAAAATGCCCAAACTTGTTCAAAACTCACCCGAAACACACCCGAGGTCACCGGGACCCCATCCAAACATATCAGCAAGTCTTAAAATACGATACAAACTTACTCGAAGCCTCAAATCACACATAACAATATTGAAATAACGAATCGCACCTCAAATCAAACTTATTGAACTTATGAACTTCAGAATTTGAAAACTAATGTCGATTCATACCAAAACAACTCCGATTGACTTCAAATTTTGCACACAAGTCATAAATGACATAACAGAGCTTTTCAAATTTTCAGAATCACAATCCAAACCCGATATCAACAAGGTCAACTCCCGGTAAAACCTACGAATATTTTAAATCTTTAAATTTTTAACTTTCGCCAATTAGTACCGAAACCTTCTAGAAATGTCCAAATGAAATTTCGGACATACACCCGAGTCCAAAATTACTATCCGGACCTAACGGGACCATAAAAACTCTGATCCGAGGTCTTTTACTCAAAAGTCAAACCTTAGTAAACTCTTCCAACTTAAAGTTTCAGAATTGAGAATTTTCCATCCGAATCAACTCCGAACTTCCCGAAATTCAATTCCGACTACGCGTACAAGTCATAATACATGAAGTGAAGTAATCCAAGGCCTCAAACCGCCAAACGACACACTAGATATCAAAACGACTAGTCATGTCGTTACAGGTATTATTATTTTGTGAAGGTTAGGGTGTGGTTCAAGATAAGTGTGGGGTTTGAAATATTAATGTATATGTATCAGAGTACTTAGGGGAGTGTAGTATATCCAATGTGTATCATAACCATCCCGCAACCTATATTACAACCATATAAAGTCATACTTGATCCTTGACTAAGTGAGCTCGAATTAGTAGAGTATTACACCATGGGCAAGCCTATGGTGCATCTTGTATGGCACATGAATTTTGTTTTCGAGAGTGAGTAAATACTTTCTATTTTGAGTACCTAATTGTTACTGAATTTTATTCCGTGTGAGACTACTCTCTATTATTTATGTGAGTGCACATGACTTGCGAGAGAAAGGTAACATCTTTGGCTTGGATGTTATAGTAGGATGTTATAGTAAGTAAGCGGTTATGGAAAAAAGGGATGCTTTTGAGCCAAGTCTTGAGGCTTGGATGTTATAGTAGGGTGCTTCGTCTGTTTTTAATATTCTTGGCATGACCAGTCAGGAGAGTTATTTGAAAAGGTCTTCTTGTTATAAGTGTAGTTTGATTTTGCTCAGGACGTGCAAAAGCTCAAGTGTGGGGTATTTGATGAGTGCATATTAAGAGTTTTATTTGTTATATTTCGTGTGGTTTTTAGAATTTTGGTGATAATTTTATTAGAAAACTCACATTTTTGTTTTGTTGATGAGCAAAATTTTTTTAAGTTTAAATGTTAGAAGAAAAAAGTGAAAAGGTCCTAAAATATATAAAATACAGCAAAAACAAGTTTTTGATGATTGAATATGATGTTTTATAAGTCAAATGGAGATAAGAAATGAATATTCAAGCAATAGATAACAAGATTTAGAGGTTGGAGCTAAAGTTTCTCTCGAGAAACACATGATCCAACTTTAACGGATGATATCTCCCAATCTACAAGAAGTTTTATCATTATTCTGAAAATATAGAGCTTTGACTCTAGTTTTCACCAGTTCAAATGGCTTGTCATTTCAACTCTTCTATGCAAAGTTATGATCTTTTTATTGGACACTGTCAAATGCGCACCCAAGTGTGCGCCCATGCTTCCAGGTGCGCGGCAACGCACATTCGCCTGCGGGAAACTTAAGTCAGGCCTACTTTTGTAATTTTTGGGCATTACCTTTGACCTATATAAAGCCTAAGCTTGTCCCAAACTAGGTATCTTGAATTTTCGGGCAATCTTTGGAGAGAAAAAGGCAAGAAAGCAATGAAGACTTGGAACACTTCATCCAAATAATTTACTACGAAAGTTTGTTTGAGTTCGTGGGCTGTAATGTCTTCTTGTTCTATTAACACTCTCACGATGAACAATTTCTCCATTATGGAGTAGTTTTTACTAGGTTTGTTGACAAATATTATGCCTTGACTGTTATTCAAGGATTTGACTTTTGTTAGTGCTTGAATTCGTTGAAAGAGTTTCGAATTGATTTGCAAATTGTTTGTGATTCTACTTTAATCGAAGGAGAAGTTTTATTGCGAATATCATTGTGTTATCTTATTTGGGTGAATTTCACGGCTGTCATAGGTAATCGAATGAGCTTGTAGAGTTATCAGTTAACCTAATCCGAAAGAATTGTCGAGAGACGTTCTTTGTAAGACCAGTCATTCAACGTATTCGTACAAAAGTTAATAGCACTTGTCATTAGGTTATATAACGGAACTCTCATTCATTCAAAAGAAGAGTTTGAATCCCGAAGATAATCTAATCATCAGTTGAAAATCGAAAGAGTCAATAGAACTTAAGAATTAAACTTGGTACAGAATTATATCCTAAATAATAGTTGTGCAAATGTCTTGTCAATCCCCTTATTTCTCTCACTCATAATCATTCGTAATTGGTAATCTTAGTTGGTATCCTAGTTCTTTAATAATTCAAAATCAAAGGTTTATTTTCCTGAATAGTGTTAAGCTAAAAATTATTCGAACATTATTTAAAACCAATCCATGTGAAGACGATTTAATAGCTATATTGTCTTTGACTAGCGAGTATCAGTTTTATACATCGATTTTGACTCGTCAAAATTTCAAATTCAATTTCGGTCATACGCCTAAGTCCCAAATTACCAAACGAACCTATTGAAACCATCAAAACATGAATCCGAGGTCGTTAATACAAAAGTTAAACTTTGTCAATTCTTATAACTTAAGCTTCTAATCATGAAATTAGGTGTTCCAATTCACCTCAAACCCTACCCGAAGCCAAACCAACCATCTCCGCAAGTTATAAAACAACAACTAAGAACACGAAAAGTATCAAACAGGGAAAGGGAGTACAAACCTTTTATTGACCTGACTTTTGTGGAGTTGGAACCTTTTTTCAAAGGACTATAACGTTCATATTTTGTATTTTCCCATATTCCTTACCTATTTTGAGTTATACTTTTTTTAAGTTAGGTACAAAGCTACCCCTTTTTACGAATTTCTGCCACCACTTAAGGTGTGACATGTGCTCCGCATGTCCGACATGTAGCCCGTAACTGGCCACCATAAGTCAAGTTCAGAGACTTGAAATGTTTAACCTTTATTACTTTCACCTACGGTACCCCATGCGATCTGCATGTCCGATATGCGACCCGTAAGTGGCTACCGTATATCAACCCCTAAGACTTAAAAATTTGCAACATCTCAGTACTTCATCTGTGGCTAAACGTGCGGCCATATGCCTCACATGCGGTTCGCATCCTAGGCCGTTTGTTGGCCCCGATGTCAAACTTTGCTCTTTTTTATTCTTTTCAACTCCAATGCTTTTTGCACACTTGGCACACGCTTAGATCTAAGCACAAGTATTTAATGATTCAAACCTAATACGAATTTACGAGCTATGCTAAATTTGACCCTTTTATCTTTCGTGAAATAACAACTCAAGTTTATTATGCCAATCATCCTGGAAGCAAAGGAGATAAAGCTGATTGGTGGGTGGTTATAAAGACAAAGCCAAGGGGAGTTGTGGATGCAAGACATAATTTGGAAATTGCTTACCAAGAGGAGCAATCACATAATAATCCAAGTATAGAGGATGACCCAACTGATTGCCTACAAGATGACCAAGTTGATGGTGAACAGGTCGATGTGAGTAATTTTCAACTAGTTGCCAATGAAGATGAGTATGATTTAATTGAAGTCAAAGATAAGGA
The DNA here is from genome assembly GCA_000715115.1 of Nicotiana otophora. NCBI lineage: Eukaryota > Viridiplantae > Streptophyta > Magnoliopsida > Solanales > Solanaceae > Nicotiana > Nicotiana otophora. The sequence continues at coordinate 64,266 of AWOL01S0056118.1, read as the reverse complement.
GACAACAAGTGAAGATGAGGAAGAGCTTTTCGCTAGTGATGATTCACAAGATCACTTTCAAAACCAAGAGGAGGATGAGGATGAAGATGAATATGAAGATGAAGATAACGATTTCTATTATTAATTTATTAATCTTTTCTTGTTTATTTTTAGTCCTATATTTGTTTTATGACATTGTGGCTTTCATATAACTATTTAGAAGATTCTGAATATTAATTTTGTCAATTGCTTTTATCTGTTTGTTTGCGATATTATATTTATTTTATGAAATTACTACTATTGATTCTTGTATAACATGGATCATAGAGGATATGCTAATAATAATAACTGAAGAGTGCTACAGTATTAGTGGTATTTTCAGCTTTCCAATATGTGCTCATACTTATATATTTTTGGTAATCCATTTGACATCACCAATACGTTAAATAAATACTCTTTGTCTCTTACAGATGTCGGACATAGGATCTAAGAAGGATGGACAATCTAATGGTAAAGGAGGAAAATCATGCACAAGAAATTCACATGCAATAGAGTGTCACGATCTCAATCTCCCACAGTAGATATCGTGATGGCACATAGTCTCTAAGACTAGATAAGCCTAACATACATGAAGAAATAACGAAAATAATAATAGAACTTCAAATTTAGAAGCAACCAGCTATCAAAACAGAATCTCAACGATACAGCTGACAATAACTTTTCAAAATCTGGTGAGACTGAGTCATAAGCTCTACACGATTATATGGAACACCCTAATACATCACTATCTAAATAAAGAATATGAAATAGAATTCAAGGACAGAGGGTGACTCTGAGACCTTCGGACGCCGACAGGTATACCTTGAAGTCTCCGATCCGAAAGCTCAACTCACTAGTGCCAAGCCCGATATGAGGTACCACTATTAGAAATTCGGCAAAAATCGACCAAGGTCGACCGACCAACTTTGGTCGGTTTTCTTTGGCGCAAATATGCGGGAAACTATTTTTGAATCCCGCGAAATTTATGTTTCAAGAAACTGACCAACTTTGGTCGGTTTTTCAATTAAAATAAATAAAAAATAATATTAAAAAACCGACCAAAATTGGTCGGTTAATTCAGCGGGTCATTTAAAAAAATCGACCAACTTAGGTCGGTAATTTTACTTTTTAATAAAATCGACCAACTTTGGTCGGTTATTTTCGTGTGAGAATACAATTAAAGAGTATAAATCAAATAAAAGACAGTCTTAAAATAAAATGTACCAATGGTCTAGTGGTAGAATAGTATCCAGCCACAGTACAGACCCCGGTTCGATTCCCAGATAGTGAATCTTTTTATTACATAATTAAAATACCGACCAACTTTGGTCGGTGTTTTTTGCAATATTATTTTTTGAATTTAATTGACCGACCAAAGTTGGTCGGTAATTTCCGACCAACTTTGGTCGGTATTCCTTCCCGACCACAAAAATACCGTCCACACATAAATGATCACGTTTTGATCGGTTTTTTTGGTTGGTTTTTACCGAATTTCTAGTAGTGTACCTGGATCTACACAAAAAGATGTGCAGAAGCGTAGTATGAGTACACCATAATGGTACCCAGCAAGTATCAAACCTAACCTCGGTAGAGTAGTGTTAAGGTCAGGTCAAGACACCCACTGGAATAAATAAAGAAGCTGAACATGTATGGTACAGTATAGCAATGGAAAGAACGAAATGATACAATGAAGAAATACAACAAGATAAGCTACAGTGAAATTAAGGCATCAAGGGAGGAATACATAATAAGAACACGAAGGAAACGATGCAGATAAACACAAGTGATGTAAATGAAAGATAATAACAAGAATCACGTCCGAGGTATCACCTCGTATCTCATTTCACAATCACAATCACAATCTTTCGGGAGCCTTACACTTAATTTTAAAAATTATTTTTCCCGAAATAGCTACCCTGGTTTTAGCCCAACTTTTCATATCGCGTGACTTCAAATAGTTTCCCTGCTAGCAACACACGTATCAAGCCCATCTTACCTCACCGCGTGCGTATCAACCTGTATCCTTATACCACAACATGCGTATCAATATCATAACATATCACAACTCGCACCTCAAGTGCACAAATACCACAACTTGCCAAAAGAATCAAGAATAACAATATTTCTACAATAAATAGTCCGTGGCTCAACCACAATGTGTACAAGAGTCTCAATAATAGAAACTGAAAGTGAATATCTCAACAAGAATAGTATTTGAATAATTTACAAGTTTGCCTCAATGTGATCACGGCTTTCATAACTTCAACACCAAAACTCAACAATAAGATTTTTCAGAATTAACAACTTCAAGTAAGATAACTCAACAGTCAAATACTTACCAAGGCAATAAGGAAACAGTAACTTCAACTGAGCATGTAAGGAAAAATAACAAGTAAGAGATGAGACAAGTATAGCAATGTCAAGTAAAGCATATAAGGATAGATTAACGAGGGTGAATGTAACATATTATGACAAATCGATTAAAGGCATGAAAAGAATCTACATAGCTTAAACCGATCAATTACCATATATAGCCCGTGTACCCACTCGTCACCTTGCGTACACGGCTTTCACGTACCACAAACAACACAAAACAACTCCAATACTAAGGGATAATTCCCCTACACAAAGTTAGGCAATATACTTACCTCAAACAAGCTAAGTCAATCTACTAGTAAGTCTTTTTCGCAAATATCCAACTTCGAACGGCTCAAATCTAGACAAAATAACTTTATACCATAAATACAAACCATAAAAAACTATTCCGGACAATAAAGTTGCAATCTTTAAAGAAAAATAAAAAGTCAACTCAAAAGGTCAACCTCGGGCTCGCATCTCAGAACCCGACCAAACTTACACAATTCGAACACCTATTCAATAACGAGTCCAACCATATTAAAATTATTCAATTCCGACCTCAAATCACCTTTCAAATCCTCAAAATATAGCTTATGAAGTTTTCACAAATTTTCTCAATTTTTCAAACCCAAAATACTAATTAAATGATAACAATAATAATGGGTTCTTGTAAAATAATCAAATCCGAGTCAAAATCACTTACCTTGATCAACTCCTTAAAAATCTCTTCAAATATCGCCAAAAATCGAGGTCTCTAGCTCAAAAGGTGCAAAATGGAACAAAACCTGAATTTTGGAAATAATGTACTGCTGCACAGTTATTGCCTTAAGCGATTGCGGACAAGCACTCGCGATCGCGGAGAACAAATCCTCCCAGCTCACAAAACCTCTTACGTGATCGCGTGATATCATTTGCAAATGCGGTGACCAGCAATCCTCAACTTACGCGATCGTGTTCCAAGCCATGTGAACGCGAAGAACAACGTGTGCCTGCCCACTGCCTCTCCTTCCTTATACGCAAACGCGGTCTCACACACGCGTTTGTGATGCACAAACTCCCCAAAATTTGCGATAGCGTCCCCGACTTTGCGAACGAGAAGAGTAAAACTCCATCATTCACTAAGGACTTTACACGATCGCGGGAGAACCTTCGCGAACGCATTGAAGGAAACCAGAACACAATAAAACTAGCAGTCTCAATTCAAGAATAAATGGTCCGAACTCAATCCGGTACACACCCGGGGCACTCGGGACCCTGTCCGAACATACCAACAAGTCCTAAAACACGATAAAAATTCACTCAAAGCCTCAAATCATATTAAACAATACTAAAACCACGAAACGCACATCGATTTAAGCCTAATGAACTTATGAACTTCTAACTTCTAAAACTAATGTCGATACATACCAAATCAATTCCAATTAACCTCAAATTTTGCACACAAGTCATAATTGACACAACGGACCTATTCTAACTTCTAGAATCAAAATCCGGACCCGATATCAATAAAGTCAACTCTCGGTCAAGTTTCTCCATCTTCCAAACCTTCAACTTTCCAACTTTCACCAATTCAAGCCAAAATGATCTACGGACCTCCAAATTAATATATGGACACATGAGTAAGTCCAATATTACTATACGAAACTATCAGAACCATTAAACTCTATTTTGGAGCCGTCTACACAAAATCAAACCCCGATCTCACTATTTCAACTTAAGCTTCCAAATTTGGGACTAAATGTCCCATTTCACTTCGAACCTCACCCGAAACTAAACCAACTATCCCGGCAAGTCATATAACCAAAATATAACATAGAGAAGGCAATAAATAGGGGAACGAGGATAAAATACTCTAAATGATCGGTCGGGTTATTACATAGAGCGCCAAGCAGTTCAATTGCCTCCCATAATCCCATCAAGACCCCTCATATCTCATGTTGGTCCACTTCATGTGAATGAGTCTACCTTGCCTAAAATTAGTCTTGAAGTCATTCGATGTCAACCACATAACACTGAATCTATGCCTCCAATAATCCCATCACAATCCCTCATATCTCATACTAGTCCACTTCATGTAAATGTGCCTTCCTTGCCTCAACCTAGTCCTAGAGTCAATCGATCACATCCTTGTAATACTGAATCTCAACCGTAGTGTATTCAGTCCCAACCTATAAATCAATAAACTACACCGTTGATGTCTCAACCGGCCAACATGACTCAGGCCAGCTCGTGTAGTACGGTTGGCAATGGCTATGATGAGCATCGGATATGGATGTACCTGAGGCAGATGGGCAATTATACTAACTTGTAACATGATATATGCTTATGTGAATTATATGTATATATAGTTGATGACTATTGTATTTATGTAGGTTTGATCTACAAGCCAGTTATTGAAGGCATTGTTACTTGCATTCGTAGTAAATTTGAGATGTCTAGACCTTCTTGGAAGAAGTTCCCACAATCAACTCGTGATATGTGGTTTGAGGAATTCAAGGTAAGGAAATTTATAATTAGGTTCATATTCAAAAATAGGTGGTGTGAGATTGTCATTTAGTATATGCAGAAGAAATTTAGATGCCGCCCTCACTATAATAATGCCATATGACGCAATTTTGGGAAAATGGCAACTACAGGGATGACCCAACTTTTTCAAGATTTGACTGTGCAGCCATATTGGATGGGGATGTTGTATTCAAGGAGATGAAGCAAAATTGGGAGTCTCTGGAATTTAAATCAAAGTCAGAATAAAATAAAAAGAAATGTGATTCAAATGATGGCGTTTCACTTCATACAGGTGGTTATATACCCCATCGAGTGCATTGGATGAGAATGGTAAACTAGAACTGGTTTTCAAGGATTTTCTCAAAATTTCTGGTTCCTAGAGATTCAAATTACTCTATTTTATGGCTTTTGGTTTTTGGTTTCTGAAATTTCTACATTGCTTGCATTTTTGAAGTTTATGCAATTTCTCCACATTTCTGGTTTCTTTTTGTTTGTTTACCTTCAAAATCGGATAACAATTAAATTTATATGTGGTTTTAAGGATACGTGATCTAGCTTGATACAAATTGATAAATCAGATTGAAATTGAAATAAACAATGGAAAAGTAAATGCAAACCATACAAGTTGAACAGTCTTAGCCTTAGAAGGTTAGCCGCCCTTGAGGCAAAAATGCTTCTATCGATATCTGAACAGAACGGCAAGAGAATAATAAGAACTAAAAAAAATAATATATTACTTTGGGATGCGAGTTATAATGTCTTCAATTAACTATTAGACCCTTTTTATATAGTAGAGGAGTCCTACTTTATGCACAATTCTATAAAAGGTAAACAAATCTCTTGATTTACTGATTGGCGGTTCCTTATTGATTCGTGCCAAGATTTCCGCCGTGATATCCGCCCGGTTATGGATATTTTGGCCTTCTATCATTTCGCTCTTCTATTGGTTATACCAAAAATATTTCCTCGAGGTTATTCGGGGTCATGGTCGATTTCGGGATCATGGACTCAATGTTATCGAGGACGGACACTCTGACCTCGAGTTCTGGTTCGACGAGACTCGGGGTCAATCTTCAACCCCTCGAATTCCGAGCCCGATCTTTCATGCAATAGTCGAGCCCGATTTTGACCGTTTATAGATTGTCCCCTTGTTTTTTGGAGAGTAAACGACGAGAAACGACATGAACTTCCAGTCCTGGCTTCGATTTGTTTTTTACGAAAACGAAAAAATAGTCAAAATGTCTCGTCAGTCAAGTATTAATGGCATTAAATGCTCGTCAGTTGCCGGTCGTCCATTCCCAGATGTGAACAGCCGCTGGGAAGCTATAAATACCCCCTTATTAGTTCATTCAAACTTTAATTTCAAACCCTCTGACCTCGTACCTTTAGAAATTTCAATATTTCCAAGCATTACATTTCTGGCTATTCTGAAATCCTTTTATAAGAACTTCAGTTCTGCTTTTATCCTAAACCATCAAGCTTAATCTTTTAACTCCATCTTTTTTCTTCATTTATCAAAGAAATGGCAAAGACTTCAAAATCCGTTCCCCAAAAAGAAACTCCCTCTGCCTCGCGACTGGCTGTTGAGGAAAACGTTTCGTCTGCTGCTACCGAGGAACCGGTACCAGAACCTTTTCTGTAAATGTTCATCCCTGGGGGTTGGTGTGAGCCGGTCTCGAGATATATTTGCTCGATCACCGAGGACGCCCTCTCCGAGGTCAAGAAAGATTGCAACTGGGCTAATAAGAGCGTAGTGGTCCCCTTAGCCCGAGGAAGCCACCACTACCCACGTGGAGGGATTTTTAAGTGTTTACACTTATCCCTTCACGCTGGGTCCCTTGGACACGGTCATCATTGCATTCTGTAAGAGGTAAAAGGTGACCCTTGGTCAAATTCACCCTTCTTTTTGGTAGATTGAGCGTGCCAAAGAGCTCGAAGCTGAGGCCAAAACATTGGCCTATCCCGAAAATGATGAGGAGTATAAAGATTTGGGCGAGTCCGAGGGTGGTGGAGACCCCGAAGGTGATGGTGCAACCCCCGACGAAGACTAGGCCACTTAGGCCCTTTTTAGATGTTTTTGTTTTCTTCTTTTTGTATTACCTTTTTGTTGAGGCCATTCGGCCTTTGTAAAAATTGCATCGAGGTTGTTTGGCCCTTGTAAATTTTTTTTTTGATATGTATCTAAGGCTTTTTCCCTTCAACAGCTTTCGAATTTTCCCTTTGCTTTATTACTTATATTTGCAAAGATCGAAATGCCTTAGCATGAAATAGTTAGGTTATGTTCGGAGGTTCGAAAAAACCTTGCCTTCAATATTATTTCATTTTAAGGCATCGTGGTGGTTCGGTATTACCGAAAACACTTTTTCCAAAGTAGTTTAGATTATAGTTTGTCAAGGGTAGTCTTTAGAACCGATATTGAATTTTTGAATGCCTTGTTGTTTTTTGTTACAGGTCTCGGACGTCTCCGAGCCATTTTAGTATGGGTGTTGCCCAATGGGTTGGTCACCTTGAGTTATCTGAACTTGCCTTTGAGTTCGGGCAATGCCAAATAAGCTTCATGTCATTGGGTTTCAATATCCCGGAATGGTCGTCGCTTTTAATTCGGGCAACGCCAAATAAGCTTTGTGCCCCCGGGCTCTGATAATCCAAGTTGTCCGAGTTTGTTTTCGGACGACAGCCTTCGATTGGGAGTGATTGTTTGTACCCGGATAAAGGAGGCCCTTAGGCTCGATACCTTTAGGGGGTCGAATGTAAGAAATTCCTAAAAAGAAAATCATAAATGACAAGATATTTATCCGCAAGGTAGAAACTTTTATTCTTGTGCGTGATAGTTACATATGTGTACAAGTTTTCTTCCAGGGCTCGAGTAGTCTATGCGGGCACAGTTCATGTGACCGTTTGACCCTTACAGTAAATCCTATCGACTGAGCCGAGACCATTGAATCATAAAGTTTCCTTCCTTGCTAAATTTATTATTTGAGGGTAATGCCCCCAGTGTTCGGGGCTGATCGAAGAGAGGCCTCGAATGTTGTTGTGATCTTTGTCACCAGTTAGTAGCCGGCCTTCAATTCTGAGTTATCACGATTTACTTGTTGCCTCGTTAAAAATCTTGCCGGAAAACCCATTTGGGACAAAACCGGTTCAAGGGAAAAAGAGTGCAACGCGTGCTTTCATACCTAAATTTTGTATCATTCTTCGATGATTGCCTGCAAGTGTTAGCTCGGGTCTTACCTTAGCAATAGTATCGCTTCAAGTGAGCTATGTTCCAGTTGTTCGGTAGTTTCTCACCTTTCATCATTCCGAGTTTGTACGATCCTTTACCGGTGATCTCAATAATCTGATAAGGGCCTTCCCAGTTCGGACCCAACTTCCCTTCGTTCGGGTTTCGGGTATTTAGTGTAACCTTCATTAGTACCAAAATCCCGACATTAAAGTGTCGAAGGTTGGCCCGTCGAATGTAATACCTTTCGACCCGCTGCTTTTGGGAGGCTAACCGGACAAGGGCTGTTTCGTACCTTTCATCCAGTAGATTTAGGCTCGCGTTCATAGCTTCGTTGTTTGATTCCTTGGTTGTATATCGGAACCTGAGACTTGGTTCTTTGATGTTTACCAATATTAGAGCTTCGACACCATAGAACAGTAAGAACGGGGTGGCCCCAGTACTGGACTTCGAGGTTGTTCGGTATGCCCATAAGACTTCGAGCAGGATTTCCTTCCATCTTCCTTTGGCGTCAGGTAACCTTTTTCTGAGGTTTTGGAGAATTGTTTTGTTTGTCGATTCTGCTTGTCCGTTCCCACTAGGGTGGTAGGGTGTTGATAGGATCCTTTTGATCTTATGATCCTCGAGAAATTTGCTCAACTTGTTGCTGATGAATTGTTTCCCGTTGTCGCATACGATCTCGGTCGGTATTCCAAATCAGCATATGATATGATCCCAAATGAAGTCGATGACTTCTTTCTCCATGACCTTTTCGTATGCCTGGGCTTCCACCCACTTATAAAAATAGTCAGTCATAAATAATATAAATTGAGCCTTACCGGAAGCCCATGGAAGGGGACCAACAATATCCATTCCCTGCTTCATGAACGGCCATGGTGACAAAACCGAATGCAACAACTCCCCGGGCTAATGAATCATTGAAGCGTGTCTTTGACATTCATCACATTTTCGTACAAACTTCTTCGCGTCTTTTTCCATATCGATCCAGTAATAATCGACTCTGATTATTTTTCGAACCAATATTTTGGCGCCCGAATAATCTCCACAGGTACCTTCGTGGACTTCCCTCAAAACGTACTAAGTATCTCCTGGCCCTAGACATATTGCGAGTGGGCCATCGAATGCTCTTTTGAACAGGGTTCCATCTTCAAACATGCTAAAACAGGCTGCCTTTGTACGCAGGGCTCTCGATTCTTTTGGATCCGAGGGCAGTTTCCCGGTCCTAAGGTATTCTACATATTTATTTATCCAGTCCCGAGTTAGGCTCGTCGAGTTGATCTCGGCATGGCCTTCTTCCACCACCGATCTCATAAGATGCACGACTGCCCCCAAATTGAACTCGTCGTCTTCGACCGATGACCCTAAGTTAGCAAGGGCATCAGCCTCACTGTTTTGATCCCGAGGTACGTGTTGCAAAGTCCATTCTTTGAACCGATATAATGTTACCTGCAACTTATCCAAGTATCTTTGCATTCGTTCTTCTCTGACCTAGAATATTCCATTAACTTGGTTTACCACAAGGAGGGAGTCGCACTTGGCTTCGATCACTTCTGCCCCCAAGCTTTTTGGCTAGTTCAAGGCCTGCAATCATGGCCTCATATTCGGCCTCGTTGTTAGTCAATTTCACGGTCTTAATAGATTGTCTAACTACATTGCATGTCGGTCGCTTCAATACGATGCCAAGTATGGGCCCTTTTGCGTTTAAGGCACCGTCCATAAAGAGGGTTCGGATTCCCGAGGAGGTCTCTGAGTTAATTAATAACTCTCTTTCGGCCTCGAGTATTAGGGTCGGCCACAAAGTTTGCCAAGATTTGAGACTTAATGGCGGTCCGAGGTCGGTATTCAATATCGTACCCACTTATTTCCACGACCCATTTGGGCAATCGTCCCGAGAGCTCGGGCTTATGCATAATGTTCCTCAACGGGTAAGTAGTTGCGACACATATGGGGTGACACTAGAAGTACGGGTTTAGCTTCCTAGAGGCGCTTAGCAAAGCGAGCGCTAGTTGTTCTAGGTGAGGGTATCTAGTTTCGGCCTCACCTAGGTCCTGCTAACATAGTAAATTGAAAATTGCATACCTTTCTCTTCCCGGACCAGGACTCCACTTACCGCTATCTCCGAAACTGCCAAGTACAAGTATAGTTGTTCCTCTTCCTTCGGTGTGTGAAGCAGCGGTGGGCTAGATAAGTACCATTTGAGTGCCTCCATCTCTCGTTGACATTCCGGGGTCCATGAGAAGTTATTCTTCTTCTTCAATAGTGCAAACAATTGGTGGCTCTTATCGGATGACCTTGAAATGAATCATCCCAAGGCGGCTATGCATCTGGTTAGTCTTTGCACGACCTTCACGTTGTCCACGACCGTGATATCTTCGATGGCTTTGATTTTATCGGGGTTGATCTCGATTCCCCAGTTGGATACCATGAATCCGAGGCATTTACCCTATTCAACTCCTAACGCACATTTTTCCGGGTTCAACGTGGACAAAAAATGCAAGAAAAGAGCCAAAAGCATCAAGTACCCAAACCGTGCTACATACCAGGCTTTGCGAGGTCTATAGCGAGGTTTACTGGGCTATAGACCAGGCTTCGCGAGGTCTATAGCCTGGTGGCTTCGTGAAGTCTATAGCCTGGTCAACCGCGCTACAGACCAGGCTTCGCGAGGTCTATAGCCTGGTGGCTTCGTGAAGTCTATAGCCTGGTCAACCGCGCTACAGACCAGGCTTCGCGAGGTCTATAGCCTGGTGGCTTCGTGAAGTCTATAGCCTGGTCAACCGCGCTACAGACCAGGCTTCGCGAGGTCTATAGCCTGGTGGCTTCGTGAAGTCTATAGCCTGGTCAACCGCGCTACAGACCAGGCTTCGCGAGGTCTATAGCCTGGTGGCTTCGTGAAGTCTATAGCCTGGTCAACCGCGCTACAGACCAGGCTTCGCGAGGTCTATAGCCTGGTGGCTTCGTGAAGTCTATAGCCTGGTCAACCGCGCTACAGACCAGGCTTCGCGAGGTCTATAGCCTGGTGGCTTCGTGAAGTCTATAGCCTGGTCAACCGCGCTACAGACCAGGCTTCGCGAGGTCTATAGCACGGTAATTAAAAGTCACGGGTTAAAAGACCCAAATCCAGATTTCGACGAGGGATTGAAATAAATACTCCCCAAACGAGTTATTCTAGGGTTGGACATGATTTTGGAGAAGACAAAGCCTGCCAAGCACTGTGGAGCAAGAATCAAACGAGTTTTCTCTTTCTTTGTCTCTTTACTTTGTAGTTTAATATATTTGAACATTATGTTGATTGTTGTTGTATTTATGAGTAGCTAAACTCTATTATCTAAGGTTTGATGGAGCCTATTGGAGGATGATTTTCTACTGCGTTTAATATTGATTTGCCTTTGATTTTTCTCTACTTGTTCAACTATATTTTCATTGTTGTTAATTGACGAGCTCTGAATTAACTGGGCCTATTTAGTGTGTATATTACTTGAGAGAGAGTACACATTTAGGTAGTTGTTGAACAACACCACTCCTAACGCAGTTGAGAGATCGATACGCAGGGTTTAAAGTTGGGATTAGAGATAACGAAGCCTTGGTGCAATCATAGTGAGCGATAAATTAGTACCAGCTAGCGTAGTTCGTGAGAATACATCTAGTAAATTATGGTAGTTGCTCGAGAGAGAGCTACGACAATCAAAGTACTCAAGATTGGTAGAGAATATTTAGGCAAATTCATAAAAAACGTAGTGGGAAAGATTCCGACAATAGGAAAAATCATAACCTTAGACTTTTCCAAATCTTGTCTACAATATTTGACTTGTTAGTTATAAATTACTGCATTTCTAATTACTTTGATCTTAGTTTAACTCTCAAATTGTTATATAATATTTCTGAAGGTTGATTACTTGAATTCGTGCAAAACTATTAGTTGTAATTGGCACGTTATTTCCCTGTGGGATTCGACTCCGTACTTATAAACCGAATTATATTTGTAACGACCGCTTAGCCCTTTTTATAAGGCATAGTTGGGCGTGATCAAAATTTGGCGTCGTTGCCGAGGAAAGCAACAGTGTTACTAATTACATATCTAAGAATTGTTAAGATTCCTAGTTTAGTCAATTTGGCCCATACAAAAATATGAACGCCCAAATTCCGACATCAACTCAACCTCCAAATCTCAAATTCTTATTTTGAAATCCCTAGGCCCGAATCCTCTAATTTTACGTCAAAAATATGTAATCTAGTCAAAATACTCAATGATAATCCAATATTATTGACTAACAATGATAACAAGTGAATTACCTCCAGTTTTAAAGGGAATTCTCTCTCAAAATCGCCCCAAAACCATGCTTGAAAGTCCAAAAATGAGAACAACTCTCGGACCCTTCGTTTATATTCCGCCCAGGCATTGTTTTGCATCTGCGGTCTCGCAGATGTGAGGGCCTTCATGCTTCTACGGATCTGAGGCGCTTCTGCGGACAGCAGTCCGCTTCTACGATGAGGCTTGGCCCTTCCCTTTTCCGCTTATGAGATCGCGAAGCCACAGGTGCGACTCCGCTTCTACGGTAAGGAGTGCGGATCTGCGACCACTGCCCTTCCTAGTCTATGCCGCATATCCGACCATTTTTTCGCTTTTGTGGCCGCGCACCTGCGACCATTTCCATCGCAGGTGCGATAGCACTAGAATTGGAAAATATTCCAGAATTTCTCCAAGTCCAAATTTGGTCCGTTTAACCATCTGAAACTTATCAGATGTCCCCAGGACCTCAACCAAATATACCAACAAGTCCTAAAACATCATATGAACTTAGTCAAAATCTCAAATCACATCAAACAACGCCAAAATCACGAATCATGCTCCAATTCAAACTAAATGAAACTTAAAAATTTCAACTTCTACATTCGATACTGAAACCTATCAAATCAAGTCTGATTGACCTCAAATTTTGCGCACAAGTCATAAATGACATAACGGACCTATAAAAAATTTTAGAACTGGATTCCGACCCCGATATCAAAAAGTCAACTCCCCGGTCAAACTTCCAAGCTAAAATTTCTATTTTAGCCATTTCAAGCCTAATTTAACTACGGACTTCCAAATAATTTTCGGACACGTTCTTAAGTCCAAAATCACCATACAGAGCTATTGGAATCATCAAAACTATATTCTGGGGTTGTTTACACATAAGTCAACATCCGGTCAAAAATTTTCAACCTAAGTTTTCATCCTTGAGACTAAGTGTCTCAATTCATTCTGAAACCTCACCGGATCCAAACTGACTACCCCAGCAAGTTACATAACATCTATAAAATACGGAATGAGCAGTAAATGGGGGAACAGAGCTACAACTCTTAAAATGACTGGTCGGGTCGTTACAACTGAGCTAACACAAGTAAGAATACAACCAGTCCAAAAGAAAATAAACAAGCAAAAAAGAGGTTGCAGAGGAGACTGAGAAAGTGCAAGAGAAGGTATTAGAAAAGTGCCCGAGAAGGATCTAACTCAAGCTACAGGAAAGAAGAGACCTCCAGCACCTTTCCCGCAGAGGTTGGCCAAATATCAGAAGGATGAGCAGTATAAAAAATTCATGGAAATGTTGAAGCAAATTCAGGTAAACATTCCTCTAATCGATGCTTTGAGGGAGATGCCCGGTTATGCAAAAATGATGAAGGACTTGATGTCTCATAAGTTCGACTTCCAAGACTTGGCAACTGTCACATTGACACAGACTTATAGTTCTGTTGTGTCAAGACCTATAGCTAAGAATTTATCCGACCCTAGAAGCTTTACAATTCTATGCACCATAGGTAGCTATGCATTTGCCAAATAATTTTGTTATTTGGGAGCAAGTATAAATCTGATGCCATTGTCTATCTATAAAAAGTTAGGCATTGGAAGAGCAAGGCCCGCATCCATGTTACTGCAGCTAGCTGACCGAACGGTGAAAAGGCCATCAGGTATACTTGACGATATACTTGTGCAAGTTGGAAAATTCATGTTTCCAACAGATTTTGTCATTCTGGACTGCAAGGTTGATAATGAGATTTCCATAATTCTTGGAAGGTCGTTCTTGGCCACAGGGAGAGCTCTGATTGATTATGAAACAGGGGAGCTGAAAATGATGCTGAATAATGAAGAAATAACATTTAATGTGCAAAAGTCTATGCGGCGACCCAGCGAGTTTGCAAATTGCTCTTTTTTAGACACAGTGGATGTAATCATGGAGGAATATGATGAGTCACTTAATGCAAAAGTCCCTCTAACAGCCTGCCTTATAAACTTAGAAGAAGTAAATAGTGAGGACTTAGCGGGATCTGTGTTGGCTCTTCAAGGGCAAGGGTATTGGAAAAGAGAGCTCGCATTCGAGCCTTTACACTCAGAAGAAAGAAAGACCCCTCCAGCCAAGCCATCAATCGAAGCACCACCACAATTGGAGCTGAAACCGCTACCATCTCACCTCAAGTATGCTTTTTTGGGACCTAACTCATCTTTACCTGTTATTATCTCATCTGGTTTGTTAGATGTGAGGGTAGAACGACTTTTGCGGGTGTTGAAAGAGTGCAAGAATGCAATTGGTTGGACCATTGCAGACATTAAGGGTATCAGCCCGACCTTCTATATACATAAATTTCTGCTAAAAGATGGGCACAAACCTTCAAGAGAACATTAAAGAAGACTGAACCCTATCATGAAGGAAGTTGTAAAGAAGGAAGTGATCAAGTGGTTAGATGCGGGAATTATTTTTTCCATCTCAAATTTTGGTCCTACTTGATAGCCTCGAAGGTAATTGTTTATACTGACCATGTTGCTCTCAGGTACCTAATTTATATAAAGGAAGCAAAGTCGCGCTTGATTCGATGGGTTCTCCTGCTGCAAGAGTTTGACTTGGAAATTTGTGACTGAAAAGGAACGGAAAACCAAGTTGCCGATCACTTGTCCATGCTTGAAGGAGCAGAAACGAAGGTTGAGGTGGAAGAGATCATGGAGAATTTCCCAGATGAACAAATGTTGGCCACGAGCCTTTAGGTAGCGCTATGGTATGCAGACATTTCAAACTACATGGCAAGCGGTATTATTCCCTATGACTTATCTTCTGTGCAGAAGAAAAAGTTCTTTCGTGATTGTTGCATGTATTTCTGGGATGAACCATATTTGATCCGGAGATGTATTATCGAGATAGACCAAGCTTCTATTTTGCAGGCATGTCATGCTTTGCCTTATGTAAGTCATTTCGTAGGAGTAAGGACAACTGCTAAAGTTTTGAAGTCGGACTTCTATTGGCTGACGTTGTTTAAATATGCACACATTTGGGTAAAGAGTTGTGATGAATGTCAAAGGACGGGGAATATTTCCCATAGACATGAGATGCCCATGAACCCAATCTAAGAAGTGGAAGTATTTGATGTATAGGGAATCGACTTTATGGGACCATTTGTTAGCTTAGACAACAACAAGTATATACTCGTAGCAGTGGACTATGTCTCGAAATGGGTAGAAGCTGTAGCACTCTAACAAATGATGCAAAGGGAGTTATTGGTTTTCTAAGAAAAAATATCTTCACACGATTTGGAACTCCAAGAGAGATCATTAGTGATGGACGAACTCACTTCTGCAATCGAGCCTTCGCAAAGTTACTGGAAAAATATGGCGTACGCCATAAGGTTGCCACTCCGTATCATCCACAAACAAGTGGTCAAGTTGAGGTGTCAAACAGAGAAATCAAGAGTGCTTTGACCAAAACTGTAAATGCTACTCGAACTGATTCGGCGAAAAAATTGGATGATGCACTATGGGCCTACCGCACTGCATTCAAAACTCCGATTGGTATGCGACCGTACAAATTGGTGTTTGAAAAGGCGTGTAACGTACCGGTGGAGCTAGAGCATAGAGCTTTTTGGGCATTAAGGCAATTAAATCTTGACATGGAGGCCGCTGATATGAGTAGAGTCATAGAACTTCATGAACTCGATGAGTTCCGTTATCATGCTTTTGAAAGCGCCAGGCTGTACAAGGAAAGGATGAATATTATGCACGACAAGCATATTCAAGAGAGGGTTTTCAAACCCGGAGATGTCTTGTTATTGTATAATTCAAGATTGAAATTATTTTTGGGAAAGCTAAAATCTAGATGGTCGGGACCATTTAGAGTGGTGCAAGTACTCTCAAGTGGAGCTGTAGAAATTGAATCCGAGGGTGGAACGAACAGGTTTAGAGTTAATGGGAAAAGGTTGAAACATTACCTTGGCATGGAGGAGGAAAGAGTTGTATCGGTGATTCATTTGAAGGAGCCTCAATTGTTGAGTGAACCTTAGGTTTGATCGCATGCGTCGTGCCGCAACGTTAAATCAGGTGCTCGTTGGGAGGCAACCCAATCCATAGTTTATTTTAGCTTAACTATAAATTTTCGTTTGTTTTATGCACTAACAAGTCTTTAGCTAAATCTTGGTGTCTGAACAGGTAATAAAGCACGATGGAAAGTCATGGCGCTTGGAGTTGTTCACAAAACGAAATAAAAATTACATACGTACGCTCCAAACAACGATGCGTACCTCGTGTCACCCAGTTTAATGCACATCGCACCTGGAAGCAAACCTCGCATCGCAAATATTTTACCATGCGGCACAGCTTGCACTGCCTGCTGCCCAGCGTGTTTTCCAGGTCGCGTCGCCCAGTCTTCAGTGCGCTATACAACTCGCCCAGCAAGGGAGCGAGACCAATCTCGCGGCAGCCTCGCATCGCCAGGTAATTACCTCGCATCGTAAGGGATACATCGAGCAAAACCTGGCATTAGCCTCGCCTCACGTGGGATGCAGCGAGCAAAACCTGACAGCATACCTCGCATCACGAGGTAAGAACCTCGCATTATGCCTCGCGTCGCCTGCTTCGTAGCTCGCTAAGGAGCTCGCCTCGCCAGGTAAGTTTCTCGCTGGGAGCTCGCGTCGCCAGGTAACATGTGTTTTAATTTATTAAGCTTTGTTTTCTAACTTCTTTCTATTAAAAAAACTATACAAACACACACACCTAACTTAACACAATACACTTCTTTCTATTATCCCACACTTTACTGCCCGTCCTTTTTCCCTTTTAATTTTTTAAGCTTTGTTTTCTAACTTCTTTCTATTAAAAAATTACATAAACACACACACCTAACTTAACACATTACAGTTCTTTCTATTATCCCACACCTCACTACATAAACACACACACCTAACTTAACACATTACACTTCTTTCTATTAGCCCACACCTCACTGCCCGATCATTTTCCCTTTCCCCTCACAAACAAATTCCATTGAAGATATTCACTCATCATCCCCTTCACCCATTTGAGACATCAATTGAAGAACACTTCAATCCTCCTAAGCATCTAAGGTATGTTTCTAACTCTTTCATCTATCAAAAAATTTGAATTGAGTTAAGAAATGAAATTCCACCAATTTTTGGTACGTATTCATAGCATCAATTTGCTTGCTCGGCCTAATCCCATAAACCCCATAGGATTGGTATTCTTGTAGGGTACAAGAGTGATAACATGAAATCCCCAAGCCGATTTGGGGAGGGTGAGGCAATCCCTCATCTCTACAACTACTTTGACAACACTAGCGGATGCTAAGTGTTTTGTCGAAATGCCTCAAAGGCACTCTTTGCTCAAATGGAGTTTTGGTCTCCAGGATTATAATACTTGTGCTATGTTGCATTGCACCACTCCAAATTATAAATTTAATTGGGCTCAACAGCAGCTATATGCATAGAAATTGTAGTAAATACCATTTTTCCATTGCTTTATTCGCATGCTAAAATAAAGAGATGAAGTCTGAGTAGCCTCAAAATGGTTGAACATCATGTAGTGAACTCTTAAGTGTGGGGTCTCAAGACCATGTTTTAAATTGATTCATATGCTTTATCACTCAGGAACGTTCATTTATGTAGGTACAAGTATGCCTCCTAAAAATAACGATGGTAAAGGCAAGGGCAAGGCTACTGTTCCGACTAAGGCCAAGGCTTCTTCCAGACCTCCTCCGAAAATGAGAAAAGGTGGGGAGGCCACTTCAAGCCAAGTTGAAGGGTTGCAAGCAGTTGCAGCTATAGCAGCCATACGCCCACAACCTGAGGGACAACGAGAATTTGGACTGAAGAGCATACCTCAATATGCCAAGTATTGCTACAAGCTTTGTCGGCCGAGACATATACATTCTGAGTCAGCTGTTCATGAGCGGCGCCTGCAAGCTAAGTACCAATCAATTTGGAAAGGTATTCATGACCTTGGCTTAAGCTACATGTTTAGAAACACCGGGGATATAAATGTCAACCTTGTTCGGGAATTTTATGTCGGTTTTGATCCGAATGATCCTGAGCCGCCGGTGCCTATTAGAGGTAGGTTGATCTATTTTTCGGCAACAGTTATATGCACTTTTTTGGGAGCTCCGGATGTTCCACAGGAACCCTTGGACAACTTCATCACCCGTCCTACATATCAAACATTGAGATATACTCTCTGTGGTGTCAATTCTGTGGCTTCTTGGGTTCGTGACAAGAAGACCCAACAGCATAGGAAATTTCCAAAGAAAACAATGAAGCCGGAAGCTTAGGGGTGGCTGAAATTGATCAACACGTGACTATTACCATGCAATCATGAGACTCTTATAAGCCGTGAAAGGATATGCGTGTTGTACTTCCTAATGACTGGCCATAAAGTGAATGTGTGCCACTTAATACGCTACCAGATGTCCTAGGTGAGAACAAGAAAGCGCATTGACAAATTGTCCGTCGCCAACATGTTGACTCAATACCCGCGCAAAGAAGAGGTGGAGGATGAGCGAGATTTTGATATAGTCATTCCTCCACCCCTTAGACTAACGGACATCACAAATATACGGGTTAAAGAGGAGAATGCCATGGCCACAATGACAGGTGCCGAGCACAATGCTCGAGATGATAGCTTTATGGCACATCTATATGGGATGATGGATTTACAACTTAGGATTGGGGGAAGGCCGGCCACTACTGAGGAGAAGGCCACCTTGGAGGAGCATTATCCGCTCAATCCTCATGCACAACAGCTAGTTAGGCTTGGCGATGAGCAGCAACTCCCAAATGATGAGGATGTCATTACACCACTATGTTCTGAGGCCGAGCCAGAGCAGCCCGACGAGGATGATGATGATGATGTTAAGAGAGCGGAGGATGAGGACTAGACAAGTGCAGATGAAGCCTTCGACGATGAGGGTGAGGATGATGACTGATCAGGGAGTTTTTCCAACCACCTTACATGTTTTTATGCTTATGAATTTTTATATGCATTGCGGACAATGCATGATCTAAGTGTGGGGTGGAAGGTATTCTATGTAATTTGTAAATATTAGATAAACTAATTAGTTTGTGTGTTAAATATTTATTTTATTTTTGTATTTCCCCTTATTTAATATTAAAAATAATTAAAAAATAATTAAAAAAATAAAATGACTGGACTTTTCCCGATGAAGGATCTCTTAGGCAGTTTTCTTGAGGGACTTAAGTCTAACAAAAGAAAATTATATATATATATATATATATATATATATATAGGCCTTTTTATTATTGTAGATAGTAATAATCCCTCGTGGTTTTTCTTTGTGCATCAGTTCTTTTTCACGGGATGTAGTTGAATCGGGTTGTAGTTTTTGTTTTGTTTTTACAGCAGAGTAGGATTTAGGGAATAAAAGAAAGGAAAAATGAGAATTGCTAGGCGTCTTTGATTAGTTTGATAGTTGCATATTTAGGCTCTAGCATGTATAGTACATTTCCTATGGTTTGAAAATGTTTTGATGCTTGTTGAGTAATAACATGTTTATTGACGCCTATATCTCATTTTCTTAGCTTGTGTCACTTTGTGCTTGATGCTTAATATTTTGTGGCTCTGTGAATACTTGCAATTGTTTGAGAATAGGAATGGAACCGTCCTTGGTGAATCATGTGCCATGTGTGGCGAGAAATCGTATAGTCCGTGTCATTGCATTAGAGTCTAGAACTTTCCCGGTATGTGAGTTGAAGAGAAATTTTAGGTTTTGCTCGGTTTGAAAAATAATTTTAGGCTTTATTTGATCTCTTTAAACTTAATTCCTACCACAAATAAAATTTATCCTTAGTCAACCCTTTTGAGCCTATAGACCTTTATTTGGCAACCACATTACAAGCCTATACCCATTTGTCCTTAATTATCATTATTTTGATCATTTTATCTCGTAAAGCACTTTAATTGTGAAGTGAGCGCTAGAAGAAGTAAGGACTAAGTATAGGGTGGCTTTCGAGTGGAACCAATGAAAGAAATAAGGGTGCACTTGTTTGGTAAATTAATACACCACTAGAGGAAACTTTAAAAAAAAATAAATAGTAATCTTGTTCTTGCTAGTGAGTATGAATTAAAGTAGTACTTAAAGAAAGAGGAAATACTTTGGGGATGATATTATTTGTGAAAATACAGTTGGGTTAAAAAAAAGAAATGCACTTCAAGTTAATTATGTGATGTGTTAAAGTGTTTAGGAGGGTTAGTCACTATTCTTAAATTTATCCTACCCGTTCTTAAGCCAACATTACAACCATAAAAAGTCCTAAGTGATTTTAGACCGACCGAGCCTACATTAGAATAGGTCTACATAATGGGTAAGCCTATGGTACTCTGTGCATGCATGTGACTTCTTTGTGAGAGTGAGGGATATTTGTGATATATGAGAATCCTTAAAATATATTTGAGCATTTGATTCGAATGTGTGGATTCAACTTACTCTCTTGTTCTTGTTGTGAGGGTACATGATTTCGTAAGGGATAGGTGATGTTATTAGATTTCTCTATGATGTAAGTGTTCAAGCCATGAATACATTGTGATATTGAGTCGATTTGTGAGCTTAGGATTGTTATAAACATGTTGTCTTTTTGTTGAATAAAGTTTTGAAGTATGTCATAAAATAAAGGGAAGCTTGAAGGCATATGCTAAAGTTTAATTGTTGCTATCAACCATAATCATAGGTATGGTGTACTTTAGATGTGCATAAAAAAAAGGAATAAAAGTGCTCTAGGAATTGGTAGTTGACTCAAGGACGAGCAACATTTAAGTGTGGGATGGTGATGTTAGGCCAAAATGCTTTACTTTTAGCACATTACTCGCCCTATATTTTGTTGATTTAGTGAGTTATTATTTGACAATTGCGCTAAATTGTGTTGTTTTATGTGTAGGAATATCAAAATGAATCATCGAATGAAAGCTGCACAAAATGGGGACAACAAATGCAAGAAAAGAGCCAAAAGCATCAAGTACCCAAATCATGCTGCAGACCAGGCTTTGCGAGGTCTATAGCCAGGTTGACTGTGCTATAGACCAGGCTTCGTGAGGTCTATAGCCTAGTCGACCACGCTATAGACCAGGCTTCGCGAGGTCTTTAGTCAGGTTGACCGCGCTACAGACCAGGTTTCGCGAGGTCTATAGCACAGTAATTAAAAGTCGCGGGTTAAAAGACCCAAATCTGGATTTGGACAAGGGATTGACAAAAATACTCCCAAACGAGTTATTCTAGGGTTGGATATGATTTTGGAGAAGAAAAAGGCTGCCAAGCACTGTGGAGCAAGAATCAAACGAGTTTTCTCTTCCTTTATCTCTGTACTTTGTAGTTTAATATTTTTGAATATTATGTTGATTGTTATTGTATCTATGAGTAGCTAAACTCTCTTATCTAAGGTTTGATGGAACCTATTGGAGGATGATTTTTTACTGCGTTTAATATATATTTGCCTTTGATTTTTCTTTACTTGTTTAACTATATTTCCATTGTTGTTAATTGACGAGCTCTCAATTAACTAGGCCTATTTAGTGTGTATATTGCTCGAGAGAGAGTACACATTTAGGTAGTTGTTGAACAACATCACTCCTAACGTAGTTGAGAGGTTGATACAGAGGGTTTAAAGGTAGGATTAGAGATAAGGAAGCCTTGGTGCGATCGTAGTGAGCGGTAAATTAGTTCAAGCTAGCGTAGTTCGAGAGAATACGTCTAGTAAATTGTGATAGTTGCTCGAGAGAGAGTTACGACAATCAAAGTACTCACGATTGGTAGAGAATATTTAGGCAAATTCATAGAAAACGTAGTGGGAAAGATTCCGACAATAGGGGAAATCATTACCTTACACTTTTCCAAATGTTTTCTACAATATTTGCCTTGTTAGTTATAAATTGCTGCATTTTTTATTACTTTGATCTTAGTTAGTAAACTTTCAAATTGTTATATAATCTTTCTGAAGGTTGACTACTTGAATTCGTGCAAAACTATTAGTTGTAATTGGCACGTTTTTTTCTTGTGAGACTCGACTCCGGACTTATAAACCGGATTATATATTTGCAACGACCGCTTAATCCTTTTTATAAGGTATAGTTGAGAGTGATCAAAGTGCAACTGATCAACTTGGCCTGCATATTAGAAGTTAAATTTCATATGGCCTTGCTTCTCTGATTTGCCTTCCATGTCGACTAGATAGCTCGCATTGAGAATTTTATCATGAGGTCGAGTCTTCTTGACTAGTACCCTAGCAGTAGTTTCTTTTAGCATGAAGTTGTTCACGTTTTTCTATTATTGAGGAGTTGTCGTTGCTTTTAATCAGGTTTTATGTTCATGTGGCACATTCTTTATTACTTTGGATCGTAGATTATTAGTTTTTCATGCTCTAATGGTCACTGTGGTTAATGCAGTCCGATATCCTTGCTGAATTAATGCTCCTTGATTGCATCATCAACTCGTGCAGTTTGGTTACAGAATCATTTTGTTGAAATGTTGTCATTCTGTTAACCATGAGTTTGTTTGAGTCATTTAGTCAGTAAAAGCTTGAATCAGCTGAGAAACGAGATATTAATTCAGCTAGCCAGCCTTCTCAATTAAGTGAAATGGACATATGGGTGCAATCTTTTGGCGGAAAGAAAAAAAAAGGTTTGCAGGCCTTGACTCCTTTGGGTTGATATGTAAAAGCACCTAAACAATCAACATCTACTTTACTGAAAAAAGTTGATGAGATGATTAAATCCCAGGTGTATGCTTTCAATGCTTACTTATATGCTCAGTTGCAAGAAGAGGATGGGGAAGAAATTACACTTATTGAACAAGCATGTGAATTCCAACGCATCATCTTCAAATAAGTTATCATCTCAAAAAAACAATCAAGGTTCTGAGAGTGAAAGTGACAATGACTATACAACAACAACAACAACCCAGTAGAATCCTATTAATGGGGTCTAGGGAGGGTAGTGTGTACGCAAACCTTACTCCTACCCCGAAGGAGTAGAGAGGCTGTTTTCGAAAGACCCTCGGCTCAAAAAAAAAACAAAGACAAAAGGACAAAAAGGGAGACAATATTAGTATCACAACAACACTCATAGGATAAATAGCAACACCATGAAATCCAGAAGAAAGATGCAAAGCAAAGGGAGACAATATTAGTAAATATTAGTATCGCCACAACAATCATAAGAAAAATAGGAACACCGTGAAATCTAGAGGAAAGATGCAAAGCAAAAGCAATAGCTAGTAAATAAGACATACACTAAAAAGCGAAATAGTAAGCCACAACATTGCCACTAGCTATCTTAGACAAAACCCCTAAATGGCTAGTCCCACAATGGTACGAAGTAAGGCACGACTCAACTACCTCCTAACCTACAACCCTAATACT
>AWOL01S0056118.1:18839-36937 GCA_000715115.1 Nicotiana otophora | reverse complement strand
GAACCATCTAAGCCTCGCTTCCCGCATCTTGTCATCAATGGGAGCCACATGCACCTTCTCCCGAATATCATCATTCCTAATCTTATCTATCCTAGTGTGCCCGCACATCCACCGCAACATCCTCATTTATGCTACTTTCATCTTCTGGATATGTGAGTTCTTAACGGGCCAACACTCAACCCCATACATCATGGCCGGTCTAACTACCGCTTTATAAAACTTACCTTTGATTATCCGTGACACTCTTTGACAATGACTATGATAAAGTGAATGAAAGTGGTTTTAACCCTGATAACCTAAATGAATGTGATTATGATTAGGTTGAGATGTTGACAGTATTATTTAAGTTTCACATTTGAGATATTTTATTTTTCAGTTAACAATTGCACATTATGAATTATGTCTTTTCTTTGTTATTATTATTTATATTAGATGCGTATGGAATGGTATCCGTAAAATAAGAATGAATATGATAAATACAGTTGAATTATTTAGAATATGATCTAGAATTAAATAAAAATAGCATTTTTTAAATGTATAAATTACATGCGAATTTTCATGGGAAAAAAATTGAAACACATAAATTTTATATAGGGATTTACTTGCAAAAAAATGATTACATGAAAACTTTCTTGCAGATATTACCTATGAATTTTCATGCGAAAATATTATTTAGGGATTTTCTCGGGGATTTCAAATAAATGTTTTTTTTAATTGTGAAATTCTATGGCGATTTACCTGCGAATTATTATTGGGGATTTACATGCAAAATTTTCATGGAAATTTTCTTGAGGAAATGTATTCATGCGAATTTACTTAGTGCTTTTCAAAGGAATTATCTTGGAAATATTTCTATAAATATCCCCAAGAGAATCCCTTTCGTCCACAAATTTTCAACTCTAACATTTCCTACGAATTCACTTGGGGGTCTTCATGGGGAAGTATTTACGGATTTTTCCCTATGCAAATCCTAAGAAAAATCCTTTTTCTTATGAACTTTTACCAAAATACTCTTGCGGTTTTTTCGACATTTTTTGTTGATAAATCCGCAAGTAAATTATATGAGGATTATAATTTGGTAGGTAATTTACCTGGGGATGTTTTAATTTGCAGGTAATAATTGCTTACAAGGTTTTTCCATCGGATTTCTTTTGATAGGATAATCCGCAAAAAATCATATTACCTATGGATTCTGTTGTATTATCCCTAGCAAAATCCCTATGGAATCAGCACTTTCTAGTAGTGGAGGTTTTATATGAAAGGTGTCGAAATAATGTAAATTATGATTCATTATCATGCATAGACATTTAAGACTCATGTACAAGTATTCAAATTAATGCTAGTTGGTGCATATCTTCTTTATATGTGAATTTGGTACATTTGTATATCTTTTTTATTTTCTTATTTAAAAAAGAATGTTCATTATCTTCTTCTTGATTGTGTACTTTATTGTTGATATCTGCTATTTCTTGGCTATTTTTTCGTTATTGTATATGCTTATAAATTGCACATGTTATATAAGTGAGTATCTTTAGACAAAAACCGTTGCACTACTTCGTTGAGGTTAGTCTTGATATTTACTGACTACATGTGGTTGGTTGTATTCAAATTATGTCTTGTACCTTGCGTGTAGATTTTGGAGTTGAGCTGTTGTAAAGTTCGAGAGCGAGCATTGAAGATATATCATCTTTTCAGTTATTAGCTGATATCTATTCATTATAGCCTAGCATCTTGTATTTATATTTAAATGCATTCAATCAGATGATGTATTTTATCATATCAATGTTATATTCCTTTTCTTAGTATCTCATGACTTGTGACACCAGTTCTTGGGGTAGTTTATATTAAATTTTGTGTTCTTATTTCGTAATTATTTGCTAATCTTTAGTTCGAATTATGTAACGACCCGACCGGTCATATTGAGTGTTAGCATTTTGTTTGGTGGTTTGAGACTTCGAGTAGCTTCATATAATGTATTATGTCTTACATGCATGGTTAGTCTTGATTTTCAAGTGGTTCATGATTTATTTGATAGAGTGATTCCCAATTTAGAAGTTTTAAGTTGGAACAGCTTATCAAGGTTTGATTTATGAGTAAACGATCTCGAATTGGTGATTTGATCACTCCCATAGATTTTTATGGTGATTTGGACTTGCGCATATGTTCGAATTCGAATTTGGATATTCGTCTGTAACGATCCGTCCGGTCGTTTTGTGTATTGTAGTCACGTTCCCCCATTTATAGCTTCTTCTATACTCATTTGGGGCTATGTTACTTGCCAGCATGGTTGATTTGGTTGGGGGGATGTTTCGAAGTGCATTGGGACACTCAGTCCCAACGTTGGAAGCTTAAGTTGAAAGAGTTGACCGGAGTTTGACTTTTGTATAGACCATTTTGGAATGGGGTTTTGATGGTTCCTATAACTTTGTATGGTGATTTTGGACTTATGAGTATGTGCGGATATTGATTTGGAGGTCCGCAAGTCATTTTGGCTTGAATTGGCGAAAGTTGAAAAATTGAATGTTTGGAAGGTTGAGAGGTTTTGGCAAGAGTTGACTTTGTTGATACCGGGCTCGGATTTTGGTTCCGAGAGTTGGAATAGGTTCACTATGTCAATTATTACTTGTGTGCAAAATTTGAGGTCAATCGGATTTGGTTTGATAGGTTTCGGCATTGGTTATAGAAGTTGAAAATTCATTAGTTTCGTTAGGCTTGAATTGGGGTGTGATTCTTGATGTTGACGTTGTTTTATGTGATTTGAGGTTTCGACTAAGTTCGTATCATGTTTTAGAACATGTTGATATGTTTAGATGGGGTCTCGGGGGCCTCGGGTGTGATTCAGATTGAATTTGGATTGAGAATTGGACTTAAGGAAAAATGCCGAAGCTTCCGTTCTGGTGCAATCGCACCTGTAAGGGAGATTCCGCAGGTGTGACGCCGCAAAAGCGGCCTTGGGATCACAGGTGCGTGTTTGGCGGGGCTACTGGTGGGTCACAGGTGCGTGTTTGGCGGGGCTACTGGTGGGTCACAGGTGCGAGGAATATGCCGCAGATGCATATTGTTTTCCCCAGAAGTGGAGGATAAGCTGGGATTGGGAGTCCGCAGAAGCGGACATAGGTGCGCAGAAGCGGACTTAGGTGCGCAGAAGTGCGTCCATAGGTACGAGGGTAGGTCCGCAAAAGCGGAAGGTGATTGGTGAGCATGTGTCGCAAAAGCAGAGGCGTTCCGCTGGTGCGGGCTTTGGACGGCAGATGCGGTAGGGTGGAGTTTAAGTGAGAAGCGTAGATGCACAATTTTGACCGCAGAAGCGGAAAGGGAAGCGCATGTGCGAAATTCCTGGCAGTGTCATATAATCGAAGGGTTTCGTGTTTTCTCTCATTTTTGAACTTGTGGAGCTCGTCTATGGGCGAATTTTGAGAGGGTTTTGGCTAGAATTGAAGAGGTAAGTGAAGATTCACCACTTTTATTGATAAATAATGTTTATTCATTGATTTTTACACCTAGATTATATGTGCTTGAGGTGAAATTTGAAAAACATTTGACTATGTATTGGAGAGTGAGATTTGGGGATTTAAGGGTCGATTTGTGGTTGGAATTGCATGATTTTGGTATGATTGGACTCATTATTGAATGTGTGTTCGAATTTTGTGAATTTTGTAGATTTTCGAGGCGTGGGCCCGAGGTTGACCTTTTGAGTTGAATTTTTGATTTATGTTAAAGACCTTAGCTTTATCTTTCGGGTTTGTTTCCTATAGCTATTATTGATGGAATTAAGTTGCTTTGGCTAGATTCGAGTTGCTCGGAGGCCGATTCACGTGCAAAGGGTTTGTTGGAACATTGAGTTGCGCACTTTGAGGTAAGTAACATTTTTAAGCTTAGAATTGAGGGTATTTATCCCTGGAAAATGTGATATTTGTATTGTGCTGGGGTGACGCATATGCTGGGTGACGAGCGTATTGGCGTGCACCGTGGTAACCATGATCCAGTTGATTCTTTTATACTGTGTTATTATCAAGTCTTGTTCTATCCGTGAAATCCTTACTTGTTAGAGTAATTGAACTGAGATTCGTGTTAGGAATCATGTTTAGGCCATGTGCTTATTCTGTTGAGACCTAGTGAGGTTATTTCTGTTGTTTTGAGTTATCTGCTTTAACTACAATTATATACTCAGTCATGATCCTTCATTTGCATATCATATCTCAGTCTCTATTACATTCACTGTTACATCCCATGTTATTATTATTTGGGCTGAGTAGTATAAGATTGTGAGCCTTGAGACTTGAGATATTGATGACTGAGGTGGGCCTGAGAGCCGGGTTCTGAGTACTATTGTGGATTGGGTTACACGCCGCAGCAGGCCTTATTAGCTTATTTATTATTGTGGATCGGGTTGCATGTCGCAGCAGGCCTTATAGGTTTTATATTAGTGCTTGGGTAGGATTCGCCCCTTCGAAGTTTGACATACCAACAGTGAGCGTAGGCACAATGATATATATACATGTGCGTTGATAAGGGGAATTGATGCCAGGCACCCATACAGTGCTGAGTGATTGTGTGTGGATTGTGTGGGCATTTGGCATACATATTGAGTACTTTGAGAGTGTGAGTACCTGGAAATATCACTTTAAAATCATACATTTTGACATGCATATTTGACATGTAGGTAGAGAGATGTACAATTCCTCATGCTAGATATACTTGAGATGTTCTTATCAGTGTTGGTCTTTAAATTGTGAACTTAAAAGCATGTCTAAATTTCTGTACTATGAACGAGCTAATTTTGGAAATTCCTCTCAGTTATTTATTGTCATTGTCATTATTATACATGTGTTGTCAATATTTGGTTTTGATTGTATCCTTCTGAGCTCGTTACTGCTTTCAGCCCTAAGTTAATTCTATTTCTTATTGAGTACATGTGGTCGGTTGTACTCATATGACACTCTGCACTTCGTGTACAGATCCAGGTATATTTGGACGAGGTGATTGCTAGATTCGTGCTAGTACTTGCTCAGAGACATCGAGGTAGTTGCTATGATGTCTGCAGACCTTGACTCTCTTTTATTTTATTTTCTTGAGTACTGTTATGTTACTCATACAGCTGTATTAGAGTTTTGGTTGTGTTGATACTTAGTAGTGCTCATGTACTAGTTGACACCAGAATTTGGGGTGGTTATAGTAGCATTTCAGTTATTTGCTTAAGATATTTACGAGATTTTCCGTTGTTGAGTTAATGTTTAGTTGTTATTTTATTGTCGCCTTTCCTAGTAAGTGTGTTAGGTGTCATCACGGCAGGTTGCGGTTTTGGATCATGACAAATTGGTATTAGAGTCCTAGGTTTCTTAGGTCTCACGAGTCATGAGCAGGTTTAGTAGAGTCTTTCAGAACGGTATGGAGACATTTGTACTTATCTCCGGGAGGCTACCGAATCGTTTAAAAACTTCATTTTCTTGCATTCTTGTCGTGCGGGTTTGTAATTCTGGAATCTGAACTTCTACTCTTCTATTCTCTCACAGATGGTGAGGACATGTACGACCGAATTAGGCGTACAGCTACTTGTACCACTAGCTAGGCCGAGGCCAAGGTGCGGCTCGTACTACAGCTAGAGCAGCACCTGAGGAGCCACCAGTTGCTCCAGCTGAGTAGTAGATACCAGATGTTGTTGAGCAGATAGGACCAGCTCAAGCACCAGTTGTGTCCATTGTGATTTCAGGCCTTCAAGAGGCCTTAGCTCGGATTCTGACTGTGTTCACGAGCCTGGCTCAGACAGTCACCGTTCCAACTGCACCAGCCACTTCTCAGGCCGGGGGAGGTACTCAGACTCCCGCCGCCCGTACTCCAGAGCAGGTAGCTCAAAGACTACAGACACCGGGGGTACTAATAGCCTAGCTGGTTGCTGCTGCTCGGGCCCAGGTTAGCTCACCTATGAGTGATGAGGAGCAAAATAAACTAGAGCGGTTTGGGAGGCTCAAGCCTCCAGAGTTTAGTAGGGCAGAGTCAAAGAATGCTTAGGATTTTATAGACATGTCAGCGGATCCTTCGCACAACGGTGTATCTTGGAGACCAGTGGGGTTACATTCACTACTTTTCAACTGAGAGGGGCAGCCTACAGATGGTGGGAGGCCTATGAGTTGAGTAGGCCAGCCGGTGCTGCACCACTTATGTGGCATGCGTTCTCCGTTCTCTTCTTAGAGAAGTTTGATCCATAGAATTATAGAGAGAAGTTGTGTAGGTAGTTTGAGTAGCTACGCCAAGAGGGTATTACAGTGACTCAGTATGAGATGAGGTTTGCAGATCTTCCTCGTCATGCAGTAGAGTTGGTTCCTACAGATAGAGAGAGAGAGAGGAACATGAGGTTCATTGATGGCCTCAGCTATAGATTATGCTTTAGTTTGGCTCGAAAAGCCGAGACAAATGTTAGGTTTGACTAGGTAGTCGAGATTGCTAGGCTCTTGGAGTCGGTTCGTAGTCTTGAGGACGAGGATCAGGAGGAAAATAAGCCCCGTGTTTCAGGTAGTTTCAGTGATACCTCATCTGGAGGTCAGTCCTATCAATGCAGGGTCATCCTTATGCTCATATGGCCTTTTCGGTTCATCATAGTACATCAGCTAGTTATGGTTCATACAATGCTCATCCAGGTCAGTCATCTTTCAGTGCTCTTGCAGCTTAGAGTTTATCTCGTGCTCTATTTGTTCAGCGTTCGTCTGTACCAGGTTCTTCTAATGTCTATTCTGGTTCTCGAGGTCCGATTCAGTCAATGTCGCCAATTTTGGATCGAGGTTACTTCGAGTGTGGAGAGTTGGGGCATGTGAGAAGGTATTGCCCCCGTCTTATGGAACTTCCAGTTTAGCATAGAGGTCAGGCTATGACTTCTGCACCCATTACTTCACCACTCACTTAGCGAGCCCGGGGTGGGAGTTAGGCAGTTTCCTGCCAGGCCAAAGGCAGTTGCTTCAGACGCAATGATCATAGGTATTGTTTCAGTGTGCCACATGGATGCTTTCATATTATTTGACCCTGGTTCTAGTTATTCATATGTATCATCATACTTTGCTCGCTATTTGGATATGCCCCGTGATTCCTTAGTTATGCATGTTCATGTATCTACGCCAGTGGGTGATTCTATTATTGTAGACCGTGTGTATCGGTCGTGTGTGGTGACTATTGGGGGATTAGAGATGAGAGTGTATCTTTTACTGCTTAGTATGATTGATTTTGATATGATTTTAGGCATGGATTGGCTGTCACCATGTCATGCTATTCTTGATTGTCATGCTAATACCGTGACGTTGGACATGCCGAGATTGCCTAGGATTTAGTGGAGAGGTTCCCTGGATTATTTTCCTAGTAGAGTCATTTCATACTTGAAGGCTCAACAGATGGTTGAGAAGGGATGTTTGGCATACTTGGCCTTTGTGAGGGACGTTAGTGCTGATATTTCTACCATTGAGTCTGTTCCGGTAGTGATACTTGGCCTCGGGTGTGATTCAAATTGAATTTGGATTGAGAATTGGACTTAGGAAAAATGTTGAAGCTTCAATTTTAGTGCAATCGTACCAGTGAGGGATATTTCGCAGGTGCGATGCCGCAGAAGCGGCCCTCGAATTGCATGTGCATGTTTGGCTAGGCTACTGGTGGGTCGTAAGTGCGAGGGATATGCCTCATATACGAGCTGGAAGATGCGTATTGTTTTTAAGCAGAAACGGAGGATGATCTTGGATTGGGAGTCTGCAGAAGCGGACATAGGTGCACAAAAATGCATCCGCAGGTGCGAGGGTAGTTCCGAAGAAACGGAAGCCGACTGGTGAGCATGAGTTGCAGAAACGGAGAGGTTCCGCATGTGAGAGCTTTGGACCACAGATGGGTGGGGCGGAGTCTAAGTTGGAAGCGCAGATGCGCAATTTTGACCGCAGAAGCGGAAAGGGGACCGCAGGTGCAAAATGCCTGGCAGTGTCATATAATCGAAGGGTTTCGTGTTTTCTCTCATTTTTGGACTTGTGGAGCTCGGCTAGGGGAGATTGTTCAGAAGGTTTTGTCTACAATTGAAGAGGTAAGTGAAGATTCATCACTTTTATTGATAAATAATGTTTATCCATTGATTTGTACACCTATATTATGTGTGTTTGAGGTGCAATTTAGGGAATTTTGGACTTTGTATTGGAGAGTGAGATTTGGGGAGTTGAGAGTCGATTTTATGGTTGGAATTGGATGATTTTAGTATGATTGGACTCGTTATTGAATCGGTGTTCGGATTTTGCGAATTTTGTTGGGTTCCGAGGTGTGGGCCTAGGGTTTACTTTTTGGGTTAACTTTTTGATTTTGGTTAAAGACCTTAGCTTTATCTTTTGGGATTGTTTCCTACATCCATTATTGATGGAATTAAGTTGCTTTGTCTAGATTCTAGTCGCTCGGAGGCCAATTCACATGGCAAGGGTTTGTTGGAGCATTGAGTTGCGTGATTTGAGGTAAGTAACATTTCTAAGCTTGGAATTGAGGGTATTTATCCTAAGAAAATATACTATTTATGTTGTGTTAGGGTGACGCACATGCTAGGTGACGGGCATGTGGGCGTGCACCGTGGTAACTATGATCCGGCTAATTCTTTTGGACTATGTTTTTATCAAGTCTTGTTCTATCTGTGAAATCCTTACTTGTTAGAGTAATTGAACTGTGGTTCTTGTTAGAAATCATGTTAAGGTTATGTTCTTATTCTGTTGAGACCCAATGAGGTTATTTCTGTTGTTTTGAGTTATCTATTTTAATTATAATTATGTACTCAGTCATGATACTTCATTTGCATATCATATCTCAGTCTCTGTTAGCATTTACTATTACATCCCATGTTATTATTGTTTGGGCTGAGTAGTATGAGATTGTGAGTCTTCATACTTGAGAGATTGATGACTGAGGTGGGCCTGAGGGCCGGGTTGTGAGTGTTATTGTGGATCAGGCTGCATGCCGCAGTAGGCCTTATTGGCTTATTTATTATTGTGGATCAGGTTGCACGCCACAATAGGCCTAATAGGCTTTATATTAGTGCTTGGGAAGGATACTCCCCTCCGGAGTCTAACATACTAGTAGTGAGCGCAGGCACAGTGATATATATAGACGTTCTTTATTGAGGGGCATTGATGCTAGGCACCCGTACAGTGCTGAGTTATTGTATGTGGATTGTGTGGGAATTTGGCATACAGATGGAGTACTCTAAGAGTGTGAGTACCTGGGAATATCATTGTGAAATTATTCATTTGGCATGCATATTTGACATGTAGGCATAGAGATGTACTATTCCTCATGCTAGCTATACTTGACATGTTCTTATAAGTGTTGGTCTTTAAATTATGAACTTAAAAGCATGTCTAAATTTATGTACTACGAACGAGCTGATTTTGGAAATTCCTCTGAGTTATTTATTGTTATTGTCACTATTATACTTGTGTTGTCATTATATTGGTTCTGATTGTATCCTTTTGAGCTCATCACTACTTTCAGCCCAAGGTTAAATCTGTTACTTATTGAGTACATGGGGTTGGTTGTACTTATACTACACTCTGCACTTCGTGTGCAGATCCAGGTACATCTGGACGAGGTGATTGCTAGATTCGTGCTAGTACCTGCTAGGAGACTTTGAGGTAGTTGTTATGATGTCTGCAGACCTTGAGTCTCTTTCCTTTTATTTTCTTCAGTACTGTTCTCTTACTCAGACAATTGTACTAGAGTTTTGGTTATGTTGATACTTAGTAGTGCTCATGTACTTGTTGATACTAGATTTTGGAGTGATTGTAGTTGCATTTCAGTTATTTGTTTCAGATATTTACGAGATTTTCCATTGTTGAGTTTATTAAAACATGTTTTATTCAAATGTTTAGTTGTTATGTGATTGTCACCTTGCCAAGTAAGTGTGTTAGGCGCCATCATGACAGGTTGGTATTTTGGGTTGTTTCATCGTCGAACATTTGGCTCTATTTGTTGAAAGTCGCAATTTGAATAATTGGAGAGTCCATAAGTTTGACTGGGAGTTAACTTTGGTGTTATCGGGCTCCTATTGTGGTTTTGATACCTTGTACAAATTTATTTTATTGACTAGAACTTATATGCAATGTTTGGTGTAATTTGGAATGTTTAAGTGTGATTCTGACGCGTTCGGTATATGTTTGACGGTTGGAAAGTTAAGAAAATGATTTGATCTTTGATTCTTGGTTTTGATGTTATTTGTGGTGTTTCTAGTCTTTTGATAGGTTTGAATGATGTATTTGGGCTTGTTGGTAAAATTGGACAGGGTTCCGAGGGGATCGGGTATGTTTTGGAATGATTTTAGAGAACTTTAGAGACTTTGGGAAATTTTTGGTCTGGTGCTTCGCGCAGGTGTGGTCACAAGTGCGGACCCGCTTATGCGAGGGTCTGTTCGTTTTTGCGAAGGCGATTCTGCATGTATGTTTGCACACATGCAGAGCCGTAGATGCAGAGGCTGATTTGTAGATGCGGGGTGGGCAGCTTCAGCTTGGTTGGGAGATGCGAGCAAAGGCTCACAGATGCAAGGTCGCAGGTGCTGCATTTTTGTCCGCAGAAGCGGAATCCCTAGGAGCTTATTATATCTCAAAGGTTAACTCATATTTTTATTATTTTGAGTTTTGGATCTCGGTAAGAGGCAATTTTGGAGGAGATTTTTAGTACTACTTCGTGATTAAGTAATTTTCACTTGGATTTAATTATATATCTTGATTTCCCTTGAATTTACACACTTTAATCAATGAATTTTGAAAGAAAATTTGTATTTTTTCGTACACTTTGAGAGAATGTATTTTAAGGATTTGAGTACTGATTTGGACTTGGTTTTAAAATCTAATCACATAGTTGGACTTGGCAGGTTTTGGGTCATCGACTTTCGGTATTGGTTCCAAATTTTGGGCATGCGGCTCGAGTTGACTTTTGTTGATTTTTGAAATTTCTTTAAAGATTGAAGTTTTATAGATTGGGATCGTTTCCTATGACATTGGTGGACTTCCTTGAGTGATGTTTGACTAGATTCGAGTCGGTTGAGGTGATTTCTCAAGGAAATACAATTTTGAAGCTTTGGACTAGTTGAGATGATATAAGTGTCTTGCCTAACTTTGGTTGAGGAAAATTTTTCTACTAAGTGATATTGTTTTCTACATATGAGGCTGATGTATATATGAGGTAACGAGCGTATATACATGTGCCATGTGTATTCATGCTCGGGCATAGATTCTAGATTAACTATGCCTTGTTTGGTTTTATGTTCTACTTGATTCTATGTGTTATTCAATTGATTGATTACTTGAGTACAATAAATCATGCTAAAGTAATGTTGAGGCTATTGGTACCTTATTTTAAACATGATGAACTAATCATGAGATTGATGATATACTTTCCTCGGACGTAGTCACACGTATGTTATGAACACACATCCGTACTTGTTCTTCTTGTGATGTGCCGTGATTTGATTGTGTGCTCTCTATGAAACATGTATGATCCTTTATATGACTATGTGGGCGCGCTTATCCTTTCATGCTAGAGATCATGTTTTAGGATTATTATCTCCTAGTTAGCTAAGATGGGCATTTGTGGAATCATCGTTAAATTGATCTAGCAGTAAACATGTCTTATATCTTGAGCATATATCTTCACTTTATATTTTTCATATCCTTGTGCATCTTATTGATGAATGATGAGAATATGTCTCTTGACGATAAATTACTCTTGAATTTGTTTTGATCATGGCACATATGGACATGTTGTGGAGTTGATTGTTGATGTGTGAGGTATAAGGGAGGCATTCTTGATATTGATGTTGTGTGGAGTATATGGGTGACATTTAATATTGATGATGTGTGGACTATACGGGTGGCATTTTACTATTGATGTTGTGTGAAGTATAAGGGTGACATTCACTACTGATATTGTGTGGAGTATAAGGCTGGCATTTCATTGTTGATGTTATGTTGAGTATAAGGGTGGCATTTCACTGTTGATGTTTATGTGGCGCTATAAGGATGGCATTCTTGCTCATGCACATGCATTCTCTATGCGTTGTCATGCATTTTACATGTTTTCATGTTGCATCTAACATGCTATCATGTGCCTCGATTATTGTTTGATGAATTGATTGTCAAGTTGGATCTTACCTTTGTGAGCTGATATCTCATGTTTTGTTGAGTTGGAGATAATGCATCAGATCAATGTAAAAAGAGGGTTAACACCATACATTGAAACATTTGTCTCATAAACAAGGTATATAAAAACTGATACGGAATCGGATCATGGTTATGTACAAACTCCCTTTATTCATGTAGGAGTCTTGAGCAGCTACCTCGACATCATAGCAGCTACCTCGAAGTCTCCGAACTCTAGTACCAACTTGGATCTAGCAATCACCACGTCCAAATGCACTTAGATCTGCACACGAAGTGCAGAGTGTAGTATGAGTACAACCGACTCTATATACTCAATAAGTAACAGAACTAACTTTGGGCTAAAAGCAGTGACGATCTCTGAAGAGAAAAATCAGAATCCAATATAATGACAACACAGATATAATGATGACAATAACAGTAAATAACTCAAAGGAATTATCATAATCGGCTCATTCATGTTACAAAAATTTAGACATACTTTCACGTTCAACAATTAAAGCCCAACACTAATAGGAACATGTCAATTACAACTAGCATGAGGAATGGTACATATCTATGCCTACATGTGAAGTATGCATGTCAAATGAACGATTTCACGGTGATATCCCCAAGTACTCTCACTCTTAGAATACTCAATCTGTCTGTCTTGAATGCCCACTCATCACACACAATCACTCAGCACTGTATGGGTGCCTGGCATCAATGTCCGTCACCAAAGCACGTGTATATATCACTGTGCCTGTGCTCACTACTGGTATGTCAGATTACGGAGGGACGGATCCAGTCCAAGCGCTAATCAAAGCCAATACAGCATGTTGTGGCGTGCAACCCGATGATGATAATAATAATAATAATAATAATAATAATAATAATATTAATATTTAATAATAATAATAATAATAATAATAACAACAACAACAACAACAACAACAACAATAAAGCAAATATGACCTATTGCGGCGTACAGCCCAATCCACAATAACACTCTCAACACAGCTCTCAGGCCTAACTCAGTCACTAGTCTCTCAAGTATCATGGGTTCACAATCTCATACCACTCAGCCCAACAACTCCACATATGGAACAACAATGATAATATGCGACGCAACAATGAACGATGAACAGAGACTGAGATGTAACATGCCAAATTAAGAATCATGATTGAGTGTAAAAAAATATAGTTAAATTAGATAACCTAGAACAATAGAAATAGCCTCATTAGGTCTTAACCGTAAAAGCACATAACCTAAACATGATTTCTAACATGAATCACAGCTCATTTACTCTAACAAGTATGAAATATACAAATAAAATTGTTACACCCCATATTGCCGTACGTGAAACAACAACAATTACAACAACAACTACAACCCAGTATAATCCCACTAGTGGGGTCTGGGGAGGGTAGTGTGTACGCAGACCTTACCCCTACCCTAGGGTAGAGAGGCTGTTTCCAAATGTCCCTCGGCATCCTTCCCTCCAAGAACTCTCCACCTTGCTCTTGGGGTGACTCGAACTCACAACCTCTTGGTTGGAAGTGGAGGGTGCTTACCATTAGAGCAACCCATAAATAAATTAATGAAAGCTCAGAAATGAGATGTTATATCCCACATTTTCGTACGATAGAGTTTCACCGTAAGTTAATCGACGTAAGCTCGAGAATGAGATTATTTTGGAATTATAAGTATTATGCTATTTTAAACAAGTGATAAGTAAATTGGTGAAGGTGAGAGGGTAAGCAAATCGAAGAAAATAAATTTCGTCAAAGTTTGACATTTTGGGATAAAATAGGGCCCGAGCTAAAATACTTGGTATTTATGGACTAGTACCATACAAGATACCACATGGCCATGATAGCAAGATGTAGAAAGTGTGTTAAAAGTGAGTAGTATAAATGGATATGTGTAAATCGCAAGCTAAAGTATGGTAAAACGACAAGTTTTATGACAAAAATGGTATCAAAGCAGTTCTGTCCTAGGGAGTCTACAAGCCGTGTCTAATAGAGTCTTGTTTATGGTTGTGTTGTGCACCGCACTTATAAGCAGGAGGCTATAGGGCATTTAGGACTATCACTCTTTCTTTTTACTCTAGATCGTGTGGTAGAGCTCAGTAGTAAGAACTCAATTTTCTAAACTCTATCCTAGTCATAATGCAACAATGCCTACATTCAAAAAACCGGTTGGTAAGAGATATAGTTGTGGACGAGTTGAGTTAGAGGGACTCGATTTTTGCATCATGCTTATGATGGATAAACATGAGGTATTGAGCAGATCATATTTGTACTAAGACGTGTAAGCCTCTTGATAAGGAACCTTAAGGCAAGAATATTTATCCACCTTTATGGTGAAAGACAATGAGAGATTCAGAAGATAAATACAAGTTTCAAGGAGTAAAAGAAGCAAGATGAAGAAAGGTATGAGGTACCCAGTTAATAAAGATTATCATTATTCAGGAAGGGGGATATAAGCATTTTGAGTTACCTTCAACAGTGATAGATGTATGTACAATCGGCCACACCGATCTCAGTTATGCATTATGGGAGCTAACAGACATAGTATAAGAGAAGGCAGGATATCATGATCTAACTGGGGTTAGGGTAACCCAAAATGGTAAATGGATTGTTAGCATTAGCTGACATTTCCGAAGGATATTACAAAGGTGCTAATAGATTTCCTTGTGAGACACCCAAATGGCGCACTCTAAAATAGTACAGCTAGATATGAGTGCTACAAAGATAGGCACTGGAAGCCTGGAAAGGATAAATATTATCTTAGTATGGCTCCCGTCCCAAGTAGAGAGATAATTCTAGGCAACCCGAAGAGCCGGTGGATGGAGCAAAGGGGAGCTAAAAGAAAAAGAATATCTTGTTGAAGTTTTCAGAATAAAGTGATAGACAGAAATGTTAGCAGGAAATAAGAAGAGAGCTAATGAAGCATTAAGAGTAAGATATTATACATGGATGACAACAGTAGATCAAAAAGATAACAGTATTACAGAGTCTATAATCAAAAGAAGGAAAAGACGAGAGGTGACAGGCCTTGAAACAACAAAAGAGTATAGGCCATAAAGTCATACCCTCATTTCGAGAAATAAGTTCATGACTCTAACGTGATTACCAGAAGGAAAAGTTAGACCCTAGAGTAATAGAAATCAGTATGGACTGGTGAACAAGATAAACTAAACATGAATTAGGGACTGAGTGATTTGATAATAGTCGGCATCATGAGAATTTCAGAGATTGCGTTCCAGCAATAATAGAATGGACGACAGAAGAATAATCTTTAAAGGTCATTCAGGAAGACGCTCCCCTAAAGCAAGCAAGAAGGATTGCCGCGAGGCAAGTAAGGATCATCGATGATGTGAAAAGATGCCAAAGATGAGAAGGTAAAACATCTATACGTAGATCGTCGTAGCTCCAATTCTTAGTACTCCCCTAAAGGGGGGAATATGGAGTGATGTGACATTAAGTCAGAATTAAGTGATTCTAGTAATTATGGAATGGTAAAGGAAGAATGCGACAAAAATGAAAAAGGGATGAGATTGCACTTATTCAAAGCCTACAGATAGGCTACGATTCCAGAACATTATGCAAACACGACTTCAAGGAAAGGAAGTAAGGGTTCCTACCCGAGATATTATTGATAAATAAGGAGCCAGTGCAAGACGTAAGTTAAGACAAAGGGAATAACATAAGAGGGATTGTGTGGAATACAGATATGAAAATGGACCAACGAGCAGTTAATAGTGGATTCAGGAAGAGTCTAATTATGGCTAGATAAGACGTTATAGACAAATCAACAGATCGTGCAACATAAACATAGTGAACCCCAACATGGGAATTCAGCCTCGTAGATATGACATCATGAATCTTTGAGAAATATTCAGATAGGAGTTGGGGTAGTTAAAGGTACCGTGTGAGTATTACGGAAATAAAAGAGAATGCCACCGGGAAGACTCTCAAAATATTAGTTCAGAAGCAGCCCTACAAGCATAAGGGCATGGAGATAAATAACTACGGATAATTATAGGAAAGGAAGGACATCAAAAGGTCCGTCGAGTATACAATGTAATAAGCTCGTAGCTTTACAAGAGTCAGAGGGTCCTCCCTAAGTACTACAATGAAAGACTAGCTGAGGAAGTAAGGAAGAAAGCTTCGACCTAAGCTCAGTGACCTAAAGAGAAAGTGATCTTATAACAACAGTTTCACAACAACGCTGTATGCACTACATAAGAAAGGGGCACCTACCGTGGCTAATGAACGGGAAGTAAAATCAGAAGTAATATTCAAGATCATATGAGTTGTATGGAATTCCAATATATGTGGCACTAAGGTAAGCTAAGTATGCATGCAACAAGGGCCCCTAAAGACTAGGAAAAGTAATAGCTTACGTTTAAAGAAAACTGAGAAGGAACAAAAGGAATTATTCGATCAATGATCCAGAGTTAGTTACGTTATGAACGCACTTAAGGTTTCAGACTATTATCCATACAGTATATATGTTGACAATCATACAGCCGTAGAAGATTTCGGTATAAGTTAAAAGAAAGAATTGAGCACAGGTCATTAACAAGGGATTGAATTATTAGAAGATTGTATCCGGGATATTCCATAGCATCCATGTAAGGCTAAAGTAATTAATAATACCGGGAGCCACAGATCGTAAGATAGCTTAAGTCTACATAAAGGTTGATCAGAAGAAAGAGGAAACTAAAGAGCTACAACAACGAAGTAAATCAGGAGTTTGATTATTCGACCCAGAAAATTATAGAAATTGTGATTAAGAACATTGGAGGATCATTCTTAATATCAGAGGTACAAGAGAGATAGTACAATAGCCATATTCTATAATGGTCTACGATAAATACCGTTAGAAGAGTATCCGCCTCATAAAACAATAATCAGTATGGAGCTCCCACCGAATTGTGTATACACCAGAGGTGCAAGTATTATAATAGATTTTCAAGTTATGGATGTGAATTATATCTATATAGGAGGAAGGTCATGAAAGAGATAGAAGATACGATACAAGATGTTAAGGCAAGTAAGGTAAAGGTGAACAACATACGAGATACTCAGGTGCAGAAGATTGTGAATAATCCCTTATCATCTTTCCAAATTTCCTTCAAAATGTGACATTTACATCTAAGATTTTTCATAATCTGTAGCGGCATATAGTGTACACAGAAAAGGTCCATGATAGTTTAAACGTCAAGGGAAGTGACAAGAAATTAAATGTTGAATGGTTACTGGGTTTTGAATGACTTGAAGATCTGATACAACATTAGCCTTGTTATCATAACAAGCTAGATATGTTAAGCAATATACAGATGGTTTGGTGGTAATCTTTTGAGCGTAATAGAATATCATACAAATTATTTTCCTACAACGGTCTACCGTTACGTGTTGTCTCAATTGACGTGTGTTAAGGGGTTGTCAAGAGAATCAGCTCAGGTATGTTAAGGCTATCCCTTATTTCTTGTTGGCATGATTTATACGACACGAACGAAATGAGCAAATGTACAATTTCCATAAATGACTCTATTCATAGAAATATTAGGGGTGTCTATATGCTTGATTCACCATGTGAATTATTATTATATCTTTTGTTCATGGGTCTCAGAAAAATACGTATTTGATAAAATTTATCTGACAGACATTATTTTTATGACATTCTGAGAAAATATTATTAACGTATTTCTTATGCATTTCATGCATTTATACATATACATTGACTCATGATCAGATGGCGTTATATACACATATACATGTATATTATATGTATATGTAATATGGAAAAAGGTTATGGCGTTATATATGTACCACCACCTGATCAGCTGGTATACGTTAATGATTTGCCCACAATGGCCGAGATGATATGATGGGATGCCCTCAGAGTCTTGATGATGTTATGAACACATATACCTATGCATGGTATGACATTTATAC
>AWOL01S0056112.1:0-10146 GCA_000715115.1 Nicotiana otophora | reverse complement strand
CTAAAGACAGCCTTCAGGACCTGTTATGGTCATTATGAGTTCCTTGTGATGTCTTTTGGGCTGACCAACACCCAGCAACGTTCATGCATCTATGTTTCAGCCTTATCTCAATTTGTTTGTTATAGTATTCATTAATAATATCCTGGTGTACTCTCGTAGCCAGGAGGAGCATGCCGAGCATTTGAGGATTGTGTTGCAGTGGTTCTCCAAGTATGAGTTTTGGCTAAGCTCGGTGGCATTCTTGGGACACGTGGTGTCCAGTGAGGGTATTCAGGTGGATCCGACGAAGATAGAGACGGTTCAGAGTTGGCCCAGGCCATCCTTAACTACAAAGATTCGAAGCTTTCTCGGCTTGGTCAGTTATTATCATCGCTTTGTGGAGGGTTTCTCATCTATTGCATCGCCTTTAACCAAATTGACCTAAAAGGTTGCTCCTTTTAGGTGGTCGGATGAGTGTGAGGAGAGCTTTTAGAAGCTCAAGACTGCCTTGACCACAACTCCAGTTCTAGTTTTGCCATCAACTTCAGGCTCTAATATAGTGTAATGTGATGCTTCTCGGATCGGCATTGGGTGTGTATTGATGCAGGAGGGTAGAGTGATGGCTTATGCTTTGCGTCAGTTGAAGCCTCACGAGAGGAATTATCTTGTCCATGATTTGGAGTTAGCTGCCATCGTTCATGCATTGAAGATTTGGAGGCATTATCTCTACGGTGTGTCTTGCAAGATTTTTACAGATCATCGGAGTCTCCAGCACTTGTTCAAACAAAAGGATCTAAATTTGAGGCAGCGGAGATGGTTGGAGCTGCTAAAGGACTATGATATCACCATTATGTATCATCCCGGGAAGGCCAATGTTGTGGCCGATATTGAGTAGAAAGGCGGTAAGTATGGGTAGTCTTGCATTAATTCCCGTTGGAGAGAGACCTCTTGCAGTTGATGTTCAGGCTTTGGCCAACCGGTTCGTGAGATTGGATATTTCAGAGCCCAACCGGGTTCTAGCTTGTGTGTTTTCTCGGTCTTCCTTATATGATCGCTTCAGAGAGCGCCTGTATGATGATCCCCATTTGCTTGTCCTTAAGGACACGGTTCAGTACGGTGATGCCAGAGATGTGACTATTGGGGATGATGGGGTATTAAGGTTGCATGGTCAGATTTGTGTGCCCAATATGGATGGGCTATGAGAGTTGATTCTTGAGGAGGCACACAGTTCGCTGTATTCCATTCATCAGGGTGCTGCAAAGATGTATCGGGACTTGAGGCAGCACTATTAGTGGAAGAGGATGAAGAAGGATGTAGTGGGTTTGTAGCTCGGTGCCTTAACTGTCAGCTAGTGAATTATGAGCATTAGAGACCGGGTATAAGTGGAAGTGATTCCATAGTGGAAGTCAGAGCGGATCACCATCGATTTCATAGTTGGGCTCCCATGAACTTCGAGGAAATTCGATGCTATTTGGGTGATTGTGGATCGGCTGACCAAGTCCGCGCACTTCATTCTGGTAGGTACTACTTATTCTTTAGAGCGGTTGGCTGAGATTTACATCTGAGAGATCGTCTGCCTTTACGGTGTGCTAGTGTCCATCATTTTAGATCAAGGCACGCAGTTTACATCACAGTTCTGGAGAGCAGTACAGTAAGAGTTGGGCACCCAGGTTGAGTTGAGCATAACATTTTAGTCTCATACGGACGGACAGTCCGAGCGCTTTAATTAGATATTGGAGTACATGCTACGCACTTGTGTCATTGATTTTGGGGGTTCTTGGGATCAGTTTCTGCCACTCACGGAGTTTGCCTACAACAACTATATTTCGATTATTTAGATGGCTCCTTAGATCTCTGGTGGGTTGGTTCGAGTCGGGGAAGGCTAGACTACTGGGTACTGACTTGGTTCAGGATACATTGGACAAGGTTAAATTGATCCAGGAGGGGCTTCGCACGGCACAGTCCATAAAGAAGAGTTATGCCGACAGGAAGGTCCGTGATGTTGCTTACATGGTTGGGGAGAAGGTTTTGGTGAAGGTTTCACCCATGAAGGGTGTTATGATATTCGAGAAAAAGGGCAAGTTGAACCCTCGATTCATTGGGCCTTTTGAGGTACTTCAGAGGATTGGAGAGGTGGCTTATAAGCTTGCCTTGCCACCTAGCTTGTCGAGTGTGTATCCAGTATTTCATGTTACTATGCTCCGGAAGTATGATGCCGATCAGTCTCATGTTTTTGATTTTAGCACAGTTCAGTTGGATGATGATTTGACTTATGATGTGGAGTCGGTGGCCATTTTGGATCAGCAGGTTCAGAAAGTAGGGTCAAAGGATATAGCTTTAGTGAAGGTGCAGTGGAGAGGTCAGCCTGTTGAGGAGGCTACTTGGGAGACCGAGCGGGATTTGCGGAGCAGATATCCATGCCTATTTGAGACTCCAGGTATGTTTCTAGACCTGTTCGAGGACAAACGTTTGTTGAAGAGTGGAAGGATGTAACAACCCGGCCGGTCATTTCGAGAGTTGTAGCTCTATTTCCCCATTTACTGCTCCATTTTTGCTTTATAGCTGGTATATGACTTACCGGGTTAGTTGGTTCGAGTCCGGAGAGATTTCGGAGTGAATTGAGACACTTAGTCTCATAATGGAAAGTTTAAGTTGGAAAGGTTGAACGGATATTGAATTATGTGTAAATGACATCGGATTTGAATTTTGATGGTTTCGGTAGCTCCGTCAGGTGATTTTGGACTTGGAGCGTGTCCGGATTGTGATTTGGAGGTCCGTAGTAGAATTAGGCTTGAAATGGCGAAAGTTGGAATTTTGGAAAGTTTGACCGGGAGTGGACTTTTTGATATCCGGGTTGGATTGGATTTCTGGAAGTGGGAGTAAGTTCGTGGTGTGATTTGTGACTTGTGTGCAAAGTTTGAGGTCAATCAGAGATGATTTGATAAGTTTCGGTGTCGTTTGTAGAATTTGGAAATTTCAAAGTTCATTAGGTTTGAATTGGGGTGTGATTCGTGTTTTTGCTGTTGTGTGAGGTGATTTAAAGGCTCGACTAAGTTCGTATGATGCTTTAAGACTTGTTGGTATGTTTGGTT
Source organism: Nicotiana otophora (assembly GCA_000715115.1). Lineage (NCBI taxonomy): Eukaryota > Viridiplantae > Streptophyta > Magnoliopsida > Solanales > Solanaceae > Nicotiana > Nicotiana otophora. The sequence goes on along the minus strand of AWOL01S0056112.1, from coordinate 7,075 downwards.
GAGGTCCCGGGGGGCCTCGGGATGATTTCGGGTGGTTAACGGATCGAGGATTGAAGTTGAAGAGTTGCTGAAGTTTGAGGACTGCTGGTGTAATCGCATCCCGTAGAAGCGGGAATGGAGTCGCAGAAGTGGGCCAGATAGGAATTGGCAGAGGTCGCAGGTGCGAGGTCCTTTCCACACCTGCGAGGCCGCAGATGCGGCAAAGAAGGCGCAGAAGCGGAGTGTGAAGGAGTTGAGGGGCGTAGGCTGCTTCTGCATAAGGGGATCATGGGCAGCAGAAGTGCCTCCGTAGGTGCGAGACCTGGAGCGTAGGTGCGAGCCCATGGGATTTAAGTAACTTCCGCAGGTGCGGATTTTTCACCCTAAAAACGGAACCGCAAAAGCGGATTATGGGACCGCATATGCGGTTTGACTGGGCAGAACATATAAACATAAGGGTTCGCAATTGTCTTCATTATCTAACATTTTTAGCTCGGAAGTTTGAGGTTTTTGAGAGGATATTCAAGGGGATTCTTGAGGTAAGTTTCTTGAGTTCATTTTTCTTCAATACTTTTATTTCCCCACTGAGTTTCCTCCTAGATGGTGTATTTTTGAGGTGTAATGTGGGGGTTTGAGGCTAGGGATTTAGATAGTTGATTTTGGGAATTTGAATGACCAATTGGTGTCGGATTTTGATGAATTTGGTATGACTAGACTCATGAGTGAATGGGCTTTTCGGGTTTTTTGCCTTTAGTTGGATTGCAAGACGTGGGTCCCGGGGGAGGGGGGGTTGAGCCACTTTCAGATGTTTGAGTTATAACTTCATAATTTCTTGTAGAATTGATTCCTTTAGCCCGTATTGATTGTATTGTACTGCTTGTGGCTAGATTTGGGTCATTTGGAGGCCGACTTGCGAGGCAAAGGCGTAGTGGAGTAGGGATTTGCTCGGATTAAGGTAAGTAACACTTCTAAACTTGGTTCTTAGGGTTTGAAACCCCGAACTTATGTGTTATATGATTGGTATTAAGGTGACGCACATGCCAAGTGACGGGCGTGCGGGCGTGCACCGTGAGAATTGTGACCTGGTCAATTCCATGGCACTGTCTAGTGGTTCTATCTTGTTTATATCCATGTTTTCATCATGTGATAAAGTAATTGAGCTGTCACTCATGCAAGATATCATGTTTAGGCTTTATGCCTATACTGTTGGGACCCATAGTGGTTGTTTCTTGCTGTTGTCTTACTGGTTTCATTTATATTTCGTACTCAGTCATATTCATTCATTTCATATCATATCGCAGTCTCTGTTGTTAATTATTGATACACCATATCATTGTTTTCGGGCTAGTATCATGACATTGTGAGCCCGTGAGAGAGAGACTGGAGAGATTGATGACTGAGTGAGACCGATGGCCTGATTAAGAGTGATATTTATGGGATCGGGCTGCACGCCGCAGCGGTTATACTGATTTATGATAGCGCTTGGGCTGAAGGAGCCCCTCTGGAGTCTGCATACACACCCAATGAGCGCAGTTGATTATATTAAGGTATGGATCTTCCCTGGACATGGATCTTGTCCGAAGCATTATATACCTGGAGATGAATCTTCTCCACGGGCTGTATTGGCCCTACTCGGTACTGGGTGACTGATGGTCAGTGAGTATATATTCCAGGATGGATCTTTCCTAGGCCGTATGGGCCATATACAGTACCGAGTGATTGAGCGTTTGAGAGTGTGAGCACATAAGGCTGTCAGCATGATGCGTCACATACAACATGTGCATTGGCATTGTAGAAGTAGAGGAGTTATATTCTTCATATCATTCAGATTTGATCCATTTTTCTATTTTGAGATATCTGTCGGACTTGAAAGCATGTCTACGTTTCTGCATTGTTATTTTCTATATTGAACTATGCCGGTTGAGTTCGTCACTACTTTCAGTCCACAGTTTGGATTTGTCACTTATTAAGTTGGTTGTACCCACGCTATACCTTGCACCTCGTGTGCAGATCCAGGTGCTTCCGGTTACAGTGGCAGCTGAGTGAGGATTCGATATCTCGGAGACTATCGAGGTAGCTGCATAGCGTTCGCAGGCCTTGACCCTCTTTCATTATCTTTATTTGTATTTCAGTTCTTATTCCTCAGACATTGTAGTAGGCTGTATCCTGGTATAGATGCTCATGTACTCGGTGACACCCTGATTTTTGGGAGAGATTTATATTACGTTATGGTTTTATTTTAGTTTTTAAAGCGGTTTTCTTAAATATTAACTGCTTCCATTTAATTTTTAAAGTTATTATTTGGTTGAACTGGTTGAGTAGTTGGCTTACCTAGTTCCACGATAGGTGCTATCACGACAGTTGGTTTTGTGTCGTGACAGAAGTATTTCCAAAGATGGACCATATGATATCTACCATTTGCATAACCAATTTGGGATCTGTTGTTCAAACATGTTGGAACATAATTTTATGAACCAAGAGTGTTTCCTATCAGGGTTCTCATATAGTAAAGTTTTATTAAAACTCTCACTATAATCCTAGTAATTGAATTTTACCTAGACTTTTTGTTCTGGATGAGTATATTCCCTCTCCTTTAACGTACTAATTCCCCATTCATCTGAGGCCTATACCTTCTTTATAATGATTTTAGAGAAATTATAAATTCTCTTTATATTTGCTGGGTAACAATGCTGAATTTCAGCTGAACTAATAAATGAGAGAAATAACTCGTAATTCATCCTGTATTTGTATGAAGTAGTAGCATATGATGCTGTATCAAAATACCTGGTCATGATTTTCCAGGGGTTATCCTTCCATTTTAGGTAGGATTGTTCCAAGAGAATTATTAACTCTTTTCTTTCTTTGTGGTTATAAACCTCAATGCTATCATGGCTATCATCTGCCAAAGCTGAAGAATATGATGGAGGATTGTTGTCCATGTCATGTTTGGATTTCATAAAATCCAAAACTTCTTTATACATGGGGTGGTCTGTATTAAGACCAGATGTTCGTGTTATATTGACAGCTATTAGCTGTTGATTTCCTATCTAGGCTATGATATTTCCTCTGCCATAGGAAGGTTCTGATTTTCTTCCTTGTCCCCTCCCTCGGGAGGCCCTAAAAGCTGGTCTCATATCAGGGAGGCTATTATCAGACCCCTTTTTATAATTTATTTCAAAATCAAATGGTGCTAACAAAGCTTACCATCTTGCAAACATTTGTTTTGATACATTATGCTTGCAATCTTTATTAAAGATAAACTTTGCTTCTTGGCAATCAGTTCTTACTAAAAACTTCTGATTATATAAATCAGTCTGGAACTTTAATACACATTTTACTATAGCAAGGATTTCCTTAGCCACAGTAGCATAATTTATTTGGGAATTATTCTATATTTCCGAATAGAATTGAACAAGATATTCTTGTTTATAACTTGGGAAACATTGTTTTAATATTCCACCATATCCTATATCCGAGGCATCAGCTTCAACAACCTTTGCCCAACTCGGATTAGCAAGTGTAAGACATGGAAGATTATTAACCTCCTGCTTAATTCGTTTGACTGATTTACTATGATCATCACTCCATGCTTTTAGATTCTTCTTTAATCTTTAATAAAGAATTGAAGTATCCTTAGCAAGATCCTTTATAAAAGGACAAATATAATTAAGGCTTCCTAAAAACCTTTGAAGCTGAACTATTCTTCCATTTTCAATAATATGACCTAAAAAACTTACATTGGTCTAAAAAAGAGCCATTTTTGGTATAGAAATGACTAAGCCATTTTGAACTATAATCTTTTTGAAAAGATCTAAATGCTTAAAATGTATTTCAATATTTTTTGAAAATACAAAAATATCATCGATATAAATAATTATAAAACTTGTATAGGCTATGGAAATGTCATTCATTCTTTTCTAAAATTTAGAAGGGGGATTTTTAAACCAAATGGCATGAAATTCCATTCATACTGACCCATTGGGACATTAAAAGCAATTTTAAATTTATCAAACTCAGATATCGTCACGACTCAATTTCTCCTATAGGCCGTGATGACACCCAACGTCGCTGCTAGGAATGCCAACGGTGAACTAGCCATGTATTAATTCTTTTTAACAATTGTAAAATAGTTGATTTTTATTTATTAAGTAAGTAAGAGGTGAAAAATTCAATAAAATAAAGCGTAAATAAATATGAGAGCAAGTGTGGTGTAATAAATACTCAAAAAAAACCCATCAAATGTCTACTAGCATATTTCCAAGACCTGGTGTCACAAGTGTATGAGCTACTAGTAGAATATATAAAATACTAAACTACTGTCTGAAAATAGAGTAGACAGAAAGTAAATGCAAAAGAGAGACTCCAGGTGCTGCAGAATGGACTCGGAAGCAGCTCACCACTAAGCCTCGGGGTATCGGGGGTGCGCGCCGCGATGACTGCCAGATGCACCTGCCTCAGATCTTGCACGATTAGTGCAAAATTGTAGCGCAAGTACATAAAAAACATGTACCCAGTAAGTATCCAGTCTAACCTCGAAGAAGTAGTGACAAGGGGTCGACATTGACACTTACTATGGGCCAATAATAAAATGCAGAAACTCCAAATAGTTGTGGAATATGGAAATAATAATAATAATACCATAATAACAAGCAATGAATAAATGATTCTTTAACTGAGAATAAATTCCAAAATCTTCATATAACACATACTAGTTCCAAATAACTTCCAGTTATTAAATAAATTATACCTCTCAAGCCATAACATAATATCAAGTGTAATCGGGTTCCGAGAATTATCACGCATGATTTATGCAGAGGTCGTATGGCCAGATACATAATACTGTGTGCACTGCCAAGGGTCGAACGACACAAACCATAGATGCATCTATTATACTGTCGAGGCGAACGGCCCGCTCCCATGAGAATAAAGAAGTTTACCTCACTCGCGGAAGTACTTGCGACGCGAGAGGACATGGATTTCTCAAAGTTAATAAGTATTCCTCAATTCTTTCCCCAAATAAGAAATCTAACTTGGAAGTTTTCAACTTTATAATCTCTAGTATCAACTCTATTTAAGATAATTATTATGCACAACAAGCATGACAGTACAATTACAGCATGATGTAAATCTATGACTACCCGGACATCTCATGGAATATAGCTACGCACGGACTCTCATCACCTATTGCGTACGTAGCTCCCCACACAAGTAATTCACAACAACAAAAATACACCTAAGGGGATGAGTTGCCTCTTACAAGGTTAGGCAAGAGACTTACCTCGTTCTCAAGCTCATTTTCGGTCCACAAATACGCTCTAAGTCCTCAACTTGGTTCCAAACAACCCGAAACTAGCCAAATATTATATAAATAAATCAATATATACTCAAAAGTGTATAATTTAACTATTGGGGTAATTACCCACCGCTAATTGGNACTTGAAAGCATGTCTACGTTTCTGCATTGTTATTTTCTATATTGAACTATGCCGGTTGAGTTCGTCACTACTTTCAGTCTACAGTTTGGATTTGTCACTTATTAAGTTGGTTGTACCCACGCTATACCCTGCACCTCGTGTGCAGATCCAGGTGCTTCCGGTTACACTGGCTGCTGAGTGAGGATTCGAGATCTCGGAGACTATCGAGGTAGCTGCATAGCGTTCGCAGGCCTTGACCCTCTTTCATTATCTTTATTTGTATTTCAGTTCTTATTCCTTAGACATTGTAGTAGGCTGTATCCTGGTATAGATGCTCATGTACTCGGTGACACCCTGATTTTTGGGAGAGATTTATATTACGTTATGGTTTTATTTTAGTTTTTAAAGCGGTTTTCTTAAATATTAACTGCTTCCATTTAATTTTTAAAGTTATTATTTGGTTGAACTGGTTGAGTAGTTGGCTTACCTAGTTCCACGATAGGTGTTATCACGACAGTTGGTTTTGTGTCGTGACAGAAGTATTTCCAAAGATGGACCATATGATATCTACCATTTGCAGAACCAATTTGGGATCTGTTGTTCAAACAANTTTGGGATCTGTTGTTCAAACATGTTGGAACATAATTTTATGAACCAAGAGTGTTTCCTATCAGGGTTCTCATATAGTAAAGTTTTATTAAAACTCTCACTATAATCCTAGTAATTGAATTTTACCTAGACTTTTTGTTCTGGATGAGTATATTCCCTCTCCTTTAACGTACTAATTCCCCATTCATCTGAGGCCTATACCTTCTTTATAATGATTTTAGAGAAATTATAAATTCTCTTTATATTTGCTGGGTAACAATGCTGAATTTCAGCTGAACTAATAGATGAGAGAAATAACTCGTAATTCATCCTGTATTTGTATGAAGTAGTAGCATATGATGCTGTATCAAAATACCTGGTCATGATTTTCCAGGGGTTATCCTTCCATTTTAGGTAGGATTGTTCCAAGAGAATTATTAACTCTTTTCTTTCTTTGTGGTTATAAACCTCAATGCTATCATGGCTATCATCTGCCAAAGCTGAAGAATATGATGGAGGATTGTTGTCCATGTCATGTTTGGATTTCATAAAATCCAAAACTTCTTTATACATGGGGTGGTCTGTATTAAGACCAGATGTTCGTGTTATATTGACAGCTATTAGCTGTTGATTTCCTATCTAGGCTATGATATTTCCTCTGCCATAGGAAGGTTCTGATTTTCTTCCTTGTCCCCTCCCTCGGGAGGCCCTAAAAGCTGGTCTCATATCAGGGAGGCTATTATCAGACCCCTTTTTATAATTTATTTCAAAATCAAATGGTGCTAACAAAGCTTACCATCTTGCAAACATTTGTTTTGATACATTATGCTTGCAATCTTTATTAAAGATAAACTTTGCTTCTTGGCAATCAGTTCTTACTAAAAACTTCTGATTATATAAATCAGTCTGGAACTTTAATACACATTTTACTATAGCAAGGATTTCCTTAGCCACAGTAGCATAATTTATTTGGGAATTATTCTATATTTCCGAATAGAATTGAACAAGATATTCTTGTTTATAACTTGGGAAACATTGTTTTAATATTCCACCATATCCTATATCCGAGGCATCAGCTTCAACAACCTTTGCCC
>AWOL01S0056105.1:146006-164806 GCA_000715115.1 Nicotiana otophora | reverse complement strand
AAGCAAACCACCAGGTCTCTGATGCTCGTACTTAACTTGCTGACAATTCAGACACCGAGCTACATGTGCAACTATATCCTTTTTCATTCTCCTCCACCAATAATGTTGCCTCAAATCTTGATACATTTTAGCGGTACCTAGATGAATAGAATACTTGGAACTGTGTGCTTCTTCAAGAATTAATTCACGGAGCCCATCCACATTAGGCACACAAATACGGCCCTGCATTCGCAGAACTCCATCTTCCCCCACAGCAACCTGTTTGGAATCACTGTGTCGCACAGTGTCCTTAAGGACAAATAAATGAGGATCATCATACTGCCTCTCTCTGATGTGCTCATATAAAGAAGACCGAGCGACTGTACAAACTAGAACCCGACTGGGTTCTGAAACATATAACCTCACGAACTGATTAGCCAAAGTCTGAACATCTGCAGCTAATGGCCTCTCACCAACCGGAATATACGCAAGACTGCCCATACTCACAGCCTTTCTACTCAAAGCATCGGCCACCACATTAGCCTTTCCGGGGTGATACAAAATGGTGATATCATAGTCTATCAATAACTCCAACCATCTTCTCTGCCTTAAATCATCGATGATAGAATAAAATCGCACGACAGAATAAGAAAGAAGTGATATTGCTCCTAAACTTCATAGCCTCTGAGAGATAAGTACAGACGTCTCCGTACCGATCCTTCAAACTCTACTAAGCTTGCTCGTGACTCGTGAGACCTATGTAACCTAGTGCTCTGATACCAACTGTCACGACCCGAAATTTCCACCTCCGGACCGTGATGGCGCCTAACATTTCACTTGCTAGGCAAACCAACGTTAGAATAACATTATCCATTTTTAAAACAATTTTTAAATTTATTAATAAAAAAGAAGCAAATGCGGAAGCAATTTTGAAATAATCCATAACAATAACGGTGTCTAAATACCACCCCAGAATTGGTGTCACAAGTGCAAAATCCTCTAGAATAAATACAAATAAAGGTTTGAATAAAATAAAGCTGTCTGGAAAAAACACACAGCTAAAGTACAATAGACGGAGACTTCAGAACTGCAAACGCCATGCAGTTATACCTCAAGTCTCCTATGATAACTAAAATCCGAGCAAATCTATGGTACGCCGCTGGGACCAACTCCAAAATCTGCACAAGAAGTGCAGAGTGTAGTATCAGTACAACCGACCCCATGTACTGGTAAGTGGTGAGCCTAACCTCGACGAAGTAGTGACAAGGCTAAGGCGGTTCACTTACATTAACATGTACGCAATATTAGTAACAACAACAATAATAGGAATCAATCAGGTAATTCATTTATAATAATTGAAGGCAACTCAGCAGTCATAACCAATTATCATTTTCATTATTTCTGTTGCAGCGTACAACCCGCTCTCACAATATATCCACATTCAGTTCTGTTGCGGCGTGCAATCCGCTCCTCCAACATATTCATTTTAATCAAGTCTGTTGCGGCGTGCAACCCGATCTTCCAATATTGACTTTTAATATGTCTGTTGCGGCATGCAACTCGATCCTCCAATATTGACTTTTAATAAGTTTATTGCGGCGTGCAACCCGATCCTCCAATATTGACTTTTAATAAGTTTGTTGCGGTGTGCAACCCGATCCTTCAATATATTCATTATAATCAATCATGTTGCGGCGTGCAACCCGCTCCTCCAATATTTTTATTTACGAATTCTTATAGAAGAAATTTTACCAATAAATATAATGATTAATATAAAATTACGAGACAACAAGCATACAATAATTATGGTTTAATTATTAAGCAAACAATGACAAATAGCAAATTATTATGGAAATTAGGGTGCAAATAGGGAGTTTAATATTTATTATGCTAAATGTCAAATAACAATTAAGGTGCATAATTCAAATAGAATGTAACAATTAATGCAGGAATTCAAGAATTTATATTTTCAAAGAATAAGAGAGAAAAAATTATTATAATAATTAATTTATGATTAAAAACAATTTATGATTTTTCAAGTAAGCAGGCAAACAATTAATTTGACGACCTATAGACACTCGTCACCTCGCCTATACGTCGTTTACATGCAATTCACATAACAAACGATTTAAGGGTTCTATTCCCTCAAGTCATGGTTAACCCCGACACTTACCTCGCTTTGCAAATTCCAATCAATTATTCAACCACAGCTTTTCCTTTTAAATTTGCCTTCAAAAGTTTCAAATCTATTCACAAACAATTCGATATATTCAATACTAATCATAGGAATTAATTCCATATGAATTTATAAATTTTCCGGATAAATATCCTAAATTCATTAAAATATTTGCCAGTGGGACCCACATCTTAAATCCTGAAAAAACTCGCGAAATCCAAACACCTGTTCTGATACGAGTTCAACCATACCAAATTTGTCCAATTCCGATATCAAATGGACCTTCAAATCTTATTTTTTAGTTTTTGGAAAGTTTTACAAAAATTCCAATTTCTTCCATCTAAATCCGAAATAAATGATGAATATAGACATGGATTTGTGAAATACAATCACTATATAATAAAGAACACTTACCCAGTCCGAAATCGTGAAAACGCCTTAGAAATCGCCCCTTAGCCGAGTTATAATTGAGGGTTTGTGAAAAATAGGAAAAATCTCGTTTTGTCAGGCCTTCTTCGCGTTCGCGAAGGGCCTGTCGCATTCGCGATGAGTAGTAGCCTGTGGCTTTCGCGTTTGCCAGTCCTCCTTCGCATTCGCGAAGGTTCCCCCCCTCCCCCCTGGCCTTCGCGTTCGCGAGGCATTGCTCGCGTTCGCGATGAAGGAATGATCGACCCTCCCCCATGTTTGCCTAACACTACGCGTTCGCGAGGAGCTCGTCGCGTTCGCGAAGGGTAATGCCCCCATCGCTTCGCGTTCGCGACCAAGCCTTCGCGTTCGCGAAGAAGAAAACTTCAGCTGCCCAGTTTACCCTTCGCGTTCGCGAGAGTACCTTCGCAAACGCGAAGAAGAACATGCCAGAACACCTGCTGCAGCAAAATACCAGATTTTCAAAGTCCAAAACATCCCGTAGCCTATCCGAAACCCACCCGAGCCCTCGGTGCTCCAAACCAAATATGCACACAAAGTCCTAAAACATCATACGAACTTGCTCGCACGATCAAATCGCCAAAATAACACCTAGAACTACGAATCGGACACCAAATCAAAGGAGGTTTTCAAGAAAACTTTAAAACTTAATTTTTTACAACCGGACGTCCCAATCACGTCAAATCAACTACGATTCTCACCAAATTCGGCACACAAGTCATAAATATTATAGTGGACCTATACCAAGCTCCGGAACCAAAATACGAACCCGAGGTAAATAAATCCAACATCAGTAATTTCTTAGAAATTATTAAGCTTTCAAGCTTTTAATTTTTCATCAAAATTCCATAATTCGGGCTAAGGACCACGGAATTCGATTCCGGGCATACGCCCAAGTCCCAAATCATGATACGTACCTACCTGAATTTTCAAAACACTGATTCAGATCTGTTTGCTCAAAATGTTGACCAAAGTCAACTTAGTTGAGTTTTAAAGCTCTATTTCCCATTTTAATCCATTTTTCACATAAAAACTTTTTGGAAAAATGTACGGACTGTGCACGCAAGTCGAGGAATGATAAATGGTGCTTTTCGAGGTCTTAGAACACAGAATTACTTATTAAATTTAAAGATGATATTTTGGGTCATCACATCTGGGCCTAGTGATCATGGAGTCCAAATTGCCCTAGCCCAATACCATGTTATTAAGAAATCAATCAACTAAACATATTTAATTCAAAAGGGTTTGGTCCTGATGATTGAGTCCAAATGACTTTGGCCCAATTTGTATTTTTATGAATAAATAAATGAAATTAACTAAAGACATTTGGGCCTGGTGATAAATGAGTCCATGTAAATCTAGCCCAATTTGTATTTTTATGAACAAATAAATGAAATTAACTAAAGACATTTGGGCCTGGTGATAATGAGTCAATGTGACTCTATGTGATGACCCAAAAGGTCATCTTATGTTTTAGAACTCGAATCTGCACTCTTAAGCCTTAAAACTCTCATTTTTGTACCCTCCTCGATTTACGTACGCAATCTGGGCATATTTCTGGATAGCTTTTATGTTGAAAATTGATGAAAATAAGAATTTATGCCTTAAAATTGATTTTAGTTGACTTCGGTCAATATTTTTGGTAAACGGGCCCTGATCCTTTTTTGACTGTCCTGGTGGGTCCGTATCGAATAATGGGACCTGGGCGTATGTCCGAAATTGAATTCGGAGGTCCCTACCTTGAGTTATGAATTTTTGAAAAAATTTAAAAGTCTAAAAATTATTTCTTTTTAAGAATTGATTGAGGTTTGGCATTGTTAGTACCGGGTCCGTATTTTGGTTCTGGAGCCCGGTACAGATTCATTATGATATTTAAGACTTGTTTGTGAAATTTGTTGAGAAATGAAGTTGATTTGACGTGATTCGGACGTTCAGTTGAGAAAATAGAAATTTTAAAGTGTTCTTGAGAATTTCATTTAATTTGGTGCTAAAACCGGAGTTCTAGGTGTTATTTTGGCGATTCGTCGCGCAATCAGGTCCGTATGATATTTTTAGACTTGTGTTCATGTTTGGTTTGGATCCCTGAGGGCTCAGGTGAGTTTCGGATAGGCTACGGGATTTTTCGGACATAGAGTTTCTGCTATTTTGCTGTTGCTGGTGCACGGGTATTTTGTGCTTCGCGATTGTGAAGTGTAAACTAGGCTGGGAGGTAATTTCTTCTTCGCAAACGCGAAGGACCGGTCGCGAACGCGAAGCATTGGGGGGTGATTCCAAAAATAATTACATATTCGAGCTCGGGGGTGAATGGGTAAATGGATTTTGGTCCGAATCTCGGGTTTTGACCAAGCGGGCCCGGGGTCGATTTTTCGACTTTTTGGAGGAAATTTTGGAAAATTTAATTTATGCAATATAATTGATTTATTTAGAAATATTTGCTATTATTGAGTCATTTTTGAATGGATACGAGTGGTTTGGAGGTGAATTCTAAAGGAAAAGCTGTGATTGAGAATTGAGTGGCCTTCAGAGCGAGGTAAGTGTCGTGTCTAACTTTGGCTTGAGGGAGTAGGTATTATGTGTTTATTTGCTACGTGTTTGGTTGTTAAATACGATGTATAGGTGAGGTGACGAGCATCTATGCGTCGTTGTCGAGTCATAGCTTGCGAGTGAAATTCTATTCTTGTCTATTTTGTAGCCTTAAATTCTACTATCCATGCTTAGCAGGTTATTTGAAATGTTGGGTGACTTATATCTGGTTTCACTGAGATTTGGTAACTTTCGAATATTGATTCAGGATTGAGGTTGCATTGTGCTATTGATTATGGGTACAATATTGGTTTCTTTGTGAACTCCTATTTATCTGTTGTTATTGATTATGTGATTTGTGAGGAGGAGTGTAAAGCACAAAGGGTGATGTCGTGCATGCATTATTTGTATTGTGAGGAAGAGTGTAAAGCACGAAGGGTGATGACATGCCATGATATGTGAGTGTTAATGCACGAAGGGTGATGCCGTGCCTTTCTATTTATTTATTTGGTGAGGTTGAGAGTAAAAGCACGAAGGGTGATATCGTGCAGTTTTCCTTTGATGTTTTATTTGCTCAATTCGTTTAAGGATTTTCGGTTTAATTCTGTCTTTTTATTATTCTCACTCTTTATATTGTATTCCCCCACTTTATGTCCCCTTCCCATTATTTCTGCGTTATTTCTTTATTTACTGTTGTTGCCACTAACATGATAATACTGTTCAGGTTATATGTGGGTGTCTTGTCCTAGCCTCGTCACTACTTCGCTGAGGTTAGGCTCGACACTTACCAGTACATGGGGTCGGTTGTACTGATGCTGCACTCTGCACTTTCTGTGCAGATTTTGGTACTGACTCAGGTTGATCGAGATTTTGCTATTGCTCCGCTATCTGTAGACTCAAGGTAGATCTGTCGGCGTTCACAGACCTTGAAGTCCCCTTCTATCTTTTATGTCCTACTGTTTTATTTCATTCAGACATTTGTATTTCTTTCTGACTACTACTTGCAGTAAATTCTAGAATGCTCGTGAATTGTGACTCCAGATCCGGGTGGTAGTAATTAATACAGTTTTATGATATTCCGCACTTATTATATTTTATCTTAGTTAATTATTGTTAGTTACTGAATGTGAATAAAGAAATGGTTTAATTATTCTCTAGTGTTGGTTTGCCTAGCAAGTGAAATGTTAGGCGCCATCACGGTCCCGTCGGTGGAAAATTTTGGGTCGTGACACTCTGGCCCAACTCAATGTTATTAAGCATTCAATCAATTAAACACATTTAATTCAAGAAGGTTTGGGCCTAATTATGAGTCTGGGTGACTCTGGCCCAATATCCATTTGTGGACAAATTACTCAAAAATGATTTGGACCTGATGACAATGAGTCCAAGTGACTCTGGCCCAGTGTATATTTGTGTGAATGAGTTTTGAAATTAAAATTTGTAATAGCAAAATTATTATTACCTATATTTTTGTTTATCTAAAAAAAAGTTAACAGGGGTCTTGGGATACGAATAAAATAAATCGAAATTTTGGTTAATTTTTAGATAATTTCCTACTGATTGCCTATGTCTCTTAGTAACTTATGTTAAAGTACTAAGTTTAAGACTCATTGTGTATTTAAAACAAAAATCAATGCCTTTATTTGAATTATCAATTTAATTTATCAGCCAAAATTTCAGAGTACAATCTCATAGACCCAATTGATTTGGGCCTGAAAATGTACCCTGATGGCTATTAAGTTTGCTTGAAAAACCTAGTTTCTTTGAACTGATGGAATCAGATTTACTATATTTGATTGTTTCAAATGAAATGGTAAAACTACTAATTAAACCAGCCCATTGTAAAGGATAGTATAATATAAAAGCTAAATTATTACATTAGTGATAACAAATCTATCTATTACTACTTTAATAAATTTTCTAAAAATGTGTGTGTGCGCTGTTTTGGCTTCTACTGTTACACGCGCACATACAGATTCTGTGAATATATAAAGCTTTAAACAGGTTTTTTACAGTTTTAAGAATATTTTAACATGAAAGCTATCATGACTTAATGACTAAAGCAGTATGAATAACTAACCACTCTCAACCAAATAACTTTATGCAATATTCAAATAGAACACAGATTTTTGACAACCAGTAAAATCATAGTCATGATACAACAAGAGTTAAACATTTATATTGTTTAAGAAAGTACCTTGATAACAGCAGAAACAAATAAGTAAGAAAATAAGTCTCTGAAATCTTGAAGTAAAACAGCAACAGTGAAACCCAGTAGAATAAGAACACGACCGGATTTTAAAAATAGGAAAGGAATGTATATTTTTTTATTCTGAAAGATCAAGGTTGATTTTCAGAAGTTTTTCTCTTGAAAGAGAGCAAAATCTCAAAGCATTCTATAATGTGTCTGTAATGTGTATTCCGATCTAGAATCAATCCCCCTCTAATGAAAAAGGAGAAGTGTATTTATAGAGTGAGAGAGTGAAAAGGGATGAGAATTAGGGTACAAAAGAATCTGCTAGAATTCCCTATAAATTAGGGAAATGGCATCTTTCTTAACAGAAATGGACAGTTCTCCAATTTCTAGTACCTTCCTTATCTCAGAAAAGGGACAAGTGTCCACTTTCTGGATATTTTTGGATCTTATCCATATTATCCTACTCAGCACTGGGACAGTTGTCCCTATTCTAGAAGTTTCTAGTATTTTTTGAATAGTTTTCAGAATTAGGATTCCAAAACTGACCCTTAAGGGTCTTGGAATTACCTCAGAACTAGGGGGTAGGAGTCGTTTGGACATTTATATACTAAATGGCAGGCGAGTTCTGAGTCGTTGGATCTTGTGAAGATCAACGGCCAGGATCGCCTGGCACTTAAACAACGTCGTTTGGTTTAGTGATGGGGCGGACCGGTTATGGGTAGACCGCGTTTGTGGGGATTGGGCTGATTAAGATTGGCCCAGTCCGGTTTTTAGGCTAATTAACCCTATTTTGTTTAATTAACTTTTAAAATTTATTTAATCTAATCAAATCCTAAATTAAGTGCTAAATTATCTTAATTTGTAAAATTAAACCACCTATATATTTGTATTATTTTCATAATTAGTTAATATTCAATTATTAAAAGAAAAAATTACTTTTTTTAACGCTAAAACTAAAAATGTCAAAAATAAACCATTTTTGTGATTTTCTTCTAATAATATGATCAAATCATGTAATTAAGTGCTAAATTATCTTAATTTGTAAAATTAAACCACCTATATATTTGTATTATTTTCATAATTAGTTAATATTCAATTATTAAAAGAAAAAATTACTTTTTTTAACGCTAAAACTAAAAATGTCAAAAATAAACCATTTTTGTGATTTTCTTCTAATAATATGATCAAATCATGTAATTAAGTGCTAAATTCAATTAAAACCCTAATAATGCTATATGATGAGGATTTAAATATTTTTTGTTGTTTTCTATGATTTCAGAAATGCTAACAATGCGTGAGAAATGCAACTAAATGCAAATAATTGCAAATAAATAACAAAATAAAAAAATGTATATGAATAATTTATTTATTAATTTGGTAGGAATATTTTGGTAGGGTAAAAATTACATGCTCACAACTGCCCCTCTTTGCTTGAAAACACGAAGAGTTTTCGGGCAAAGACAAAGTGGGCAGTCATGGACTAATTTTACCCGTTTTGATACTCCATGAGAAGCGTTTTGAAAATTGTTTGACCGAACCTTGCTTCAAAGGTTGCCTACATATCCTTGGCTATAAAGGAATCAGGTCAGTGTAGTTCTGAAAGTTTTGGTAGCTGGGACTACCGGACAACTGTGATTTCACTGTTGTTACTGCTGCTGAACTCCTTATTACACCCAAGTGAAAAAAATAAAGAAAACTAACTAAGCCTATCATCTACGAGTTACAAGATTCCTATCTGTAAATTTTTCGAAGCTTGGTCTTGAGTCTTGTCTAGCTTTTTATGAAGACTCTGATCTAAATCTTGATGCTTGTTAGCTGCAGGTGCTGGTTCAATCTTCTTCCTCTTTTCGGATCAAGATGGGACATGCTAACTTGGGACTTCAATCTCGTCTTGAGCAGCCCAGATCTTCTCCGCTTCTGTACTTTGGGTTTTTCTTTTTCTTCTTTTCTTTATTCCGAATTGAAACGTCTTCTTTTGGTCATCTCGAACCCAGTATTTAAGGTATAACCTGCTCAGGAATCAAAACAAACGAACGAAATCTTTTGCCCCAGTTTGCACTATGAAAATTTCGTGAGTTATTGTAACAAAATTCTATACTACTTCATTATCGAAAGCGATAAAAAGATGGGAATGGTGTACCCGGAGTAAATGTAGACTAGGGAGTGGAGACCCTATGTCTAAAAGTAAAATTAACTAGGGATTGGAGACCCTATGTGGGAAAAATCACCAGGTTATGCTGGTATCAACTAGGGAGTGGGACCCTATGTTGGAAAGTCATCCGGTTATGCTGGCATACTAGGGAATGGGACCCTAGGTTGGAAAGTCATCAGATTATGCTGGAATCAACTAGGGAGTGGGACCCTATGTTGGAAAGTCATCACGTTTTGCTGGCACCAACTAGGGAGTGGGACCCTATGTTGGAAAGTCATCAGGTTATGCTGGCATCAACTAGGGAGTGGGACCCTATGTTGGAAAGTCATCAGGTTATGTTGGCATCAACTAGGGAGTGGGACCCTATGTTGGAAATTCATCAGCTGGGGATCATAGACCGTAGTTTTGAATTATTTTCAACATCATTTCTTGTTTTCTTCCTTTATTTTCATAGGATGAGTGAATGCGGGAAAGAATTTTGGAGGAGACTTCCCTTTTGAAGTTGCTGTTGCAAAAACTTTTTCCGGCCTTTGCGCGGTTTTCCTTTTGGTTGACCCTGCTTTTTGCAAGGTTGCTTTCGGGTTGCATCTGTTTCCTGTTTTCTTCAACAAAGAACAATTTGTTAGTTTGAAACTGTGGTTGGTTTTGTTGCCTTGATTATTTGGTCACTCAACTTTGTCCCGTCTTTTGGATGAAGATTTTGATTGCTTGCTGGCTCGCTGGGGATTGGTTTTATTTCTAACCCTGGAGATCTTGACTTTTCCAAAATCTTACTAGGACGGTTAATCACGTAGGACTTAACCTTCTTTAACTTTATGTTGCCTTTGTGGAACTTTGACTTTAATCCCTTTCCTTTCGGGAATTCTTGATTTCGATTCATCAGCTATCACGGCCGGTCGAGGTCGACTCGATGCACCTGCCGAGGCTGGGCGCTTGTTGCATACTAGCTTGTATCAAATGAGAACCTTATAGATCGGTCTTGCCATCCTTTCTTTGTCTCAATTTAGAATAGAATTAGACCGAAAGGGGTTGAAAGAAAAACACACAATGGAATGGACAAATAAATTTAGACAAGAGGTATTCCTTTCAGGGAAAGGAAAGAAGGACTTATTTGGAGTGTATGCGGACTTCGATGAACATGACATGCCTCTTGGACTGGATACCTAATTTGTGCAAACCGTCTGACTCCCAGAAATCCACCATAACTTATACCTCAAGATTGAGAAACCTTACCCAGGGTTGTGTCCATGTCAGCGGCCAATTATCCTTTTTCGATCAGTGGTGCCCTTTGCGGGTTTTCACCAGCTAACCTCTCTCATTTCTCTTGTCACAATCGCTTTTTAGTGCTCTTTGTGAGTTTTCACTAACGAGGCTCTCTCATTTTCAATTTCTTTGCTTACCATCACCTCTTGGTGCCCGAGTGGGTTTTCACCGATAAGACTCACTCATTTTATTTCTCTCGTTTGGGTTGTATCATATCTGAGTAACTGTATCCTCCAATTTTGGACATCTTTACCGATTAATTGGAAGGACTTGAACGGGATTTGGGTAGAATTTTAATTGCATTACAACCTTGGAAACTTTCAGGCGAAAGCGTCGCCAAACCACTATAAATTCTGCCCCTGTTTCATCTTCGGGGGAATATGGATTTTATTTTAGTGTGACTGAACCCCAGAGTGAGTCTGCCTATGTATCCTTTCAGAATCAAGTCGAACGTAGTTCAAGGAAATATTTTGTTTTTGTTTTGATTTGAACTTTTTTATTTTTTGATAATCAAACTTTCAGGTTCCAATGAGGGTGATCAAAGAAGAGTAACTGACTCAAAGGGTTTACAAAAATTGATAGTGTTTGGGTAGCAAGAATGAAAGCCTTCGTCATCCCAATCAGAGAGTATTAAGACAGCGAAAGGGGTTAAACATAATACCTTTTGACCGCATCCACATTGACAGCTGTTTCGGGGTCATTCCCTTCACTGTCTCCCAAGTACAATGACCCTTTTGGCAGAAGTTTTCTTATAATGTACGGACCTTTCCAATTCGGAGCAAACTTTCCTTTTGCTTCTTCATGATGCGATAGAATATGTCTTAGAACGAGTTGCCCCACTTCGAAGTTTCTAGGCCGCACTTTCTTGTTGTAGGCAGGGGCCATTCTTTGTTGATACAACTGTCCGTGACAAATTGTGGCCATCCGCTTTTCATCAATCATAGTTAACTGTTCCAGCCGAGTTTTGACCTATTCATCATCCTCGATCTCTGTTCCAACAATGATTTGAAGAGAGGGAATTTTGACTTCTGCAGGTATTACGACTTCAGTGCCATAAACCAATAAGTAATGTGTAGCCCCAACTGATGTGCGCATGGTTGTGCGATATCCCAATAATGCGAAAGGCAGCTTCTCATGCCATTGTCTAGAACTTTGAATCATTTTCCTGAGGATCTTCTTGATGTTTTTGTTTGTCGCTTCAACGGCGCCATTGGCTTTGGGTCGGTAAGGGGTAGAATTACGATGCGTAATTTTAAATTGTTCGCATACCTCCCTCATCAAATGATTGTTTAGAGTTTCATTGTTGTCGGTAACGATAGTTTTTGGAATACCAAAACGACAGATAATATTGGAATGTACGAAGTCCACCACTGCTTTCTTGGTGACGGCTTTAAAAGTGACCGCTTCGACCCATTTTGTGAAGTAATCAATGGCAACCAAGATGAATCTGTTCCCATTTAAGGCTTTTGGCTCGATCGGCCCAATGACATCCATACCCCCAAGCAATGAACAGCCACGGAGCTGACATAGGATGCAACTCTAAAGGCGGTGCATGAATCAGGTCATCGTGTATCTGACACTGATGGCACTTCCGGACAAAACGGAAGCAATCCTTTTCCATGGTCATCTAGTAATAATCTGCCCGCAGGATTTTTTTGCATGGACATATCCATTCATGTGGGGCCCGCATACTCCTGAATGCACTTCATTCATGATCTTTTCAGATTCTTTGGCATCCACACACCTTAAAAGATTCAGATCTAGAGTTCTCTTATACAACACTTCTCCACTTAAGAAGAAACTACTGGCAAGCCGTCTAATGGTTCTTTTTTGGTCTCCATTGGCCTGCTCAAGGTATTCTTTTGTTTTCAAGAACCTTTTAATATCATGATACCATGGTTGGTCATTTGGTTCTACTTCAACCGTGTTGCGATAACCATGTCTTTCTCGGATTTGAATCTCCAACGGGTCAACATGGACGTTGCCCAGATATGGCAGCATTGCAGCTAAGGTAGCTAGTGCGTCAGCTAACTCATTGTGGAATCGAGGAACATACTTGAATTCAACAAATTTGAACCGTTTGTTGATATCTTTCATATGTTGTGTATATGGGATAAGCTTGATATATCGAGTTTCCCATTCGCCTAGTGCTTGCCGAATTATCAAATCAGAATCTCCCATGATTAATAATTCTTCTACATCCATATCAATTGCCATGTTCATGCACATGATGCAAGCTTCATATTCAGTGGTGTTATTCTTACAGAAGAACCAAAGCCGGGTTGTGGTCGGATAGTGCTGACCCGTGGGAGAAATAAAAATTGCCCCAATCCCAACACCTTTTATATTTACAGCTCCATCAAAGAACATTTTCCAAGTCATAGTGTCTTATGGGATTACTTCAACTGAATTCACTTCCTCGTCTGGGAAATAAGTGCTTAGAGGTTGGTATTCATCATCAATCAAGTTCTCAGCTAAATGATCGGTCAGGGCTTGGGCGTTCATGGCCGTGCGGGTGACATAGACAATGTCAAACTCAGTAAGCAGGATTTGCCATTTGGCTAGCCTTCCCGTTGGCATCAATTATTGAAATATGTAATTTAGAGGGTCCATTCTGGTTATGAGGTATGTGGTATAGGCCAACAAATAATGTTTAAGCTTTTGAGCGACCCAAGTTAAGGCACAAAAAGTTCTTTCCAGCAAAGTGTACTTGGCTTCATAACCAGTAAATTTCTTGCTCAAATAGTATATGGCTTGCTCTTTCTTCCCGGTCGTATCATGTTGTCCGAGGACACAGCCAAAATAATTCTCTAGAACCGTTAAGTACAATAACAAAGGTCTTCCAGGCTCAGGCGGAACCAACACCAGTGGATTTGACAAATATTCTTTGATTTTTTCAAAAGCTTCGTGACACTCATCCGTCCATTTAATCGCCGCGTCTTTCTTAAGCAGCTTAAAGATGGGCTCACATGTGGTAGTAAGCTGAGCGATGAACCTACTGATGTAATTCAATCTTCCCAGCAAGCTCATGACCTCTTTCTTGTTTTTCGGAGGTGGCAGATCTCGGATAGCTTTTATCTTTGTTAGAACCAACTCAATACCCCTACGGCTGACTATAAACCCCAAAAGCTTCCCATATGGAACTCCGAATGTACATTTAGTTGGATTCAATTTCAAATCATACCTGCGCAGGTGCTCAAAGAACTTTCTCAAATCCTTCACATGGTCTTCCTGCATTCTGGACTTAATGATCACATCATCCACATACACCTCAATTGCCTGGTGCATCATGTCATGGAAAATGGCAGTCATAGCCCTTATGTAAGTTGCCCCGATGTTTTTCAGGCCGAATGGCATGACCCTGTAGTACTAAGTGCCCCATGGTGTGGTGAAAGATGTCTTTTCTGCATCTCCTTCATCCATCAGGACTTGGTGATACCCAGCATAACAATCCACGGAAGACTGTATCTCATGTTTGGCACAATTGTTGACAAGGATGTGGATGTTGGGTAATGGGAAATTTTCCTTAGGGCTTGCTTTGTTCAAATCTCTATAGTCCACTCATACTCGGATCTTCCCATCCTTCGTTGGTGCTGGGACTACATTGGCCAACCATGTGGTGTATCGTACTACTCAGATCACACCAGCTTTTAATTGTTTGGCAACTTCTTCTTTAATCTTATCGTTGATATTTGTTTTGAATTTTCTTTGCTTTTGTTGGATAGGTGGACAACCGGGATAAGTTGGCAACTTGTGTACCACTAGATCGACACTTAGTCTTAGCATATCGTAATAAGACCATGCAAACACGTCTTTAAATTTAAACAAAAGTTAGATCAATGCATCTCTAGTTTTTTCCTCGACGTGAATGTTTATCATGGTCTCCCTAACCTCTTCGGAACTGCCCAAATTAACTGGCTTGGTTTCATTTAGGTTTGGCTTAGGCTTATTCTCAAATTGTTTCAATTCTCGATTTATTTCCCTAATAGCCTCATCTTCATCATATTCTGGTTCTTGATTTATTATTTCACAGTTAGACAACGTTTTAGGATCTGTGCATGAAGTCCGCAAGCATGTCATATTATTTAAGTCTGCATTATTAGAATTGAAAAGAGAAAGATAAGAAAAATAGCAAAATCAAAAAGAATAACAGGGACAGATTCATAGATGATGAAATATTGATTTCATTTCATTGAATTTAAAGATAGGAGGGTTTACATCGGAATTTGAAAAGACAACAAAAACTAAAACATTCTAGTTACACCCTGAAATAACTCGGAATGCAAAAAAGATGGCAAGACTGAACTACCGGGATTCCTGCCTGACTGGGAATGGAGTAACCTGCCAGTTTTGCAATTTAGCATTGGGTCCCATGTATTGCACCTCAGCAGTGCTCGAGCCTTTGCCCGGTTGGACCATGTGGACTTGATAGAGCATTCGCCTCATTGCCTCACAGATGTTCTCAATTTCTTTGGCCGTGAAGGCCTCTTTTTCTTCTTCTATATACCTTGGCTTAACAAATGACTTGGCGAGATGCGGGACTGGCTGAGGCAGGATCCATCCATTTTTCTTACGTTCATCGGCCCATTTCTCGTCGGCACTGGTAGCTTGGAAACCTATGCCAAAGAACTTCTTGTTGGCAGACAAGGTAACGGGTTTTGTGACGCCTTGTAAGGATACCCCTAGCCCTTTCCCGAGCTTGTACCCATGTTTGATCATCTCACTGGCGATCATGATTGATGCGCTTGATAAACAGGGTTGAGGATATGGGGTTCCTTCTTCGCACTAGTCTGTGACTACGATTTCAAAGGCTTGGTAGACGATGTGTTCACTTCTCTCTCTGGCCTCCAGACATGGGATTGATGGGTCCCTGTAGATTGACTGTTCATCTTCTCCATGGACCACTATTTCTTGGTTCTCATGTTCAAACTTGACCATTTGATGGAGAGTAGAGGGCACGACTCCCGCTGCATGGATCCATGGTCTTCCTAACAGAAAGTTATAGGAAGTGTCCATGTCCAGCACTTGGAATGTTACTTCAAAATCTACGGGGCCAATGGTTAGGATTAAGTCAATCTCCCCTATCGTGTGCATCTTGACACCATCGAAAGCACGCACACAAACATTGTTTGGTTTGATCCTTTTAGTTCCAATTTCCATCCTCTACAATGTTGATAGAGGGCACATATCGACTCCGGACCCTCCTTCCAACATAATCCTTTTCATATAATATCCCTCACACTTGACAGTCAAGTGAAGGGCCTTGTTGTGGGCGGATCTTTCGGGAGGCAAATCATTTCGACTGAAGGAGATTCGGTTGACCTCAAAAAATCGCTTTGCCATTCTTTCTAACTGTTCAACCATGGTCTCAATTGGAATATACGCCTCATTCAGTGTCTTTAGAAGCACGTTTTGGTGTTTGTTTGAGCTCATAAGTAGATACAAGAGTGAAACCTGGGAAGGGGCTTTTCGCAGTTCATCAATTATAGCATACTCCAAGGTTTTCATCTTCCAGAAGAATTCCTCCGCTTCTTCAGTAGTTACAGGCTTTTTGAGGGGGAAATGCTTCTGCTTGGTTTTGTTCAGCTCTTCTGGGTTATGATACTTCCCAGATTGGTTTGTTTCATTCACTTCCCCCTTAACTTCTTTCCCTTTATATGTGACAATTGTTTGATTGTAGTTCCAAGGGACGACAGTAGTGTCTTTTATGAGATTTTGTGGCATGCGGCTAATGATCAAAGGCTCATCCAGCCTAGGTGGAATGACTGGCCTCTGTGCCACGTAAATCCCTTTTGGTACATACATCTTTGGTAGATTTGGTGTGGTTTTCCTCTGCTCCAATCTCTTGGGAGGGCTTAACATGAGCTGTACCTTTCTGGGGGCTCTTGGGACGTAAAGAATGGCCTCTTTGGAAGGTGTTGCCCATGTCTTTGCTTCCCCGTCCTTTTCTTCATTTAAGGGAGTGGAATTCATCTTTTTCTCATCCCTGACCTGTTTTGCCACTGCTTTAGGTTTCTTCCCTGAATCAGCAATGGCAATAATCGCTTTTAATGCGGGGTCGAATTCTTTGTCTTCACAGATCATTCTGATGACCGCCCCATTGTTGTGGGCTGGTAACGGGTTGTTGGTTACGTTGGGGAATTTCTCATCCCTTAACACTACCATCTTCTGTTCGATAAGGTTCTCGAATGCTCTCTTAAGGGTCCAACAATCTTCAGTGTCATGCCCTTCCACACCAGAGTGATAAGCGCACCTGGTACCTGGCGTATAAGATGGAGATTCTGGGTTCTATCTGTTTGGAGGTACAGGCTACAACATGCCCATTTGGACTAATTTAGGGAAGAGGCCGGAGTAAGACTCACCAATGGGGGTGAAGTTAGTTTTCCTGGGTGGTTCACGGGGACGGGTGTTATATTGGTAATTGTTCTGAGGTGGATGGGGATTATATGGAGCTTGGTGAGGAGGATTGTTTCTTGGAGGAGGATTGTTTCTTGGAGGTGGAGCTCTATTTTGGTTATAATGTTGTTGTGGCCTGGTGTATGGTTGGGCGTTCATTACTGCATAAGGATGAGGGTCCATAGCATAGGCTGCATCATGGTGGGGGTAATAATGTTGCAGGGCTCTGGAAGGTGGACCAGAATAATCCTGGGGTCGCCGAGAGTTTCTTAAGCTCGAAACAACCATGGCTCCCTCTTCTTTTTTCTTTCGGCTTGCTAAACCTCCCGAGCCGCTCTGAATGGCTTGGGAAGTGGATCTTAGAGCTGATTGACTTAAGATGCGACCTGTTTTTAGGCCGTTCTCTACCATTTCTCCAATTTTGATGGCCTCCGCGAACGGTTTGCCCATGGCAGACATCATGTTTTGGAAATAATCGGCCTCTTGGGCCTGTAAGAAGACACTGACCATATTAGTCTCATCCATCGGGGGTTTTACCCTGGCCGCTTGTTCACGCCATTTGATAGCATATTCTTGGAAGCTTTCTGAGGCTTTCTTTTTGAGGTTGGATAAAGAATTTCTGTCCGTAGCTATGTCCACGTTGTATTGGAATTTCCTTACAAAATCCCTGGCCATGTTTATTCCATATATTCCAATGGGAGATGTCTTGGTCCATATACCACTCAGAATCAATTCTGGTGAGGCTCACTCCAAAATAGGCCATTAACAGCTCCTCTTTTCCACCATCGCCCCTCAACTGGTTACAATACCTTTTTAAGTGAGCAATCGGGTTTCCATGTCCATCATATCTTTCAAACTTAAGTGCTTTGAAGCCAATGGGCAAATGCACATAAGGGAACATGCATAGATCCGCATATGAAACGCTCTTCTGGCCACTCAGGCCCTGCATGTTCTTGAGGCTCTGCTCGATGCTTTTAATTTTTTGTGCTATCTCCTCTTGTTCAGGGTTTCTCACGGCTTTCCCATGTTCTATGGGAGACTCAAATTGTGGGTGTTGAGGATAGGAATTTAGGGTAACCCGAGCGGTGTCCAATTGGAATCGGGGAGCTTGGAAAGTAAAAGTTGATGGTTCGAAGGTTTGTCGAGGTAGCGTTGGTTGTGCCATGCTAGAGGTTGGTGGTGCTGTGAACACGGTAGATGGTATTCCTGAAGATGGTGCCTGGGGGAGAACCTCATAAGGCATTCCAGTGAAGTTTGTTGACATGGTGGGGAACCCAAATGTCATGAATGGGTTGGCTACTGAGATAGGGACATTGGTAGTTCCTCCCGTCCTCGAGATAAACTCGGGGAAACCAGGGATAGTACTGGGTGGCTCCCTGCCATTGGACCATGCATCCCATATTTCTAGCATGTGGCATCTTAACCGCCTATTCTCCTCAGCAGTTGCTGACTCAAGCTGTGGGATAACTAATATAGGGCTATCTTCGGACTCAACGATAGATAGATGACTCTCTGAAGCCATGGCGATACTTTATTTAGATCTCGTGAAATAAGGGTGTTGTCACGCCCCAAACCTGAAGGGACGTGGCCGGCACCCGGTACCATACTCGGCCCGAGCGTACCACTCTGTAACTGTGAACTCTAGAGGAATAACCCTCAACCTACGCCGATGAGACCATATTCTGAAT
>AWOL01S0056105.1:112091-144280 GCA_000715115.1 Nicotiana otophora | reverse complement strand
TCCAACCATCTTTGTACTTGTTGTTCATGATCTTCAATATTTGTAACCTCCGAGGTAATATGATTAACTTACTTAGCAAACTTTTCAAATATGATTTCATTTCTGAGCTTACATCAATTGAGTTATGACGACTCGTACGTACGAAAACATGGGTTGTAACAGGTGTGAAGCCAGATTACCACCACAAAACTAACCACCTAAAAATAGAACTTGTTCTTTTTGAAGCACACACAACAAACTAGTTAGTTTGAGACATTTAACACATAGGGAATCGCATATTGGGGATGCAATGCACCTAAACAGTTAAACGTTTTGCTAAGATGGTTTGCAACGGCTGCGTGTTACATCCCAGCTTTATTGTCTCTCTCCTTTGCTTTCTTAATTACTTTATTTTAGGGTTATGATCGAATCCTACATGGATTGCCTATGTATCATGTCGCCGCATGAATCAGATCATTACGTAGTTCAGGGGATAGATATAAAGTAACAAAGTGCATTTTTTTCATTTCATTAATAAAGGATATCTCTTTATTTTGGGTTTTCATTACAGTGAATTAAAGTACTGACAACAATACATACTCAAAACAATTTAAAACTCTAGAAAGCAGTAAAGTACAAACTTGAAAACTGGTTAATCAAAAGTACATGAGAGCTTTTACTGGTCTTCTTGGAGCCTGTGGGGCATTAGCTGGTCTTTGCACGGGCCTTCGCGCAATGTCTTCCTAAAGACGGTCTAAGTCATCCATTACTTGATGGACGAAGGTCATCATAGAAGCGAAAAACATGGACCTAGTCATGTCTTCACACTCGTGACATTTCATCACGACATAGTCAGCTATTTCCTTGATCCTAGTTCTGATGACTCCTTTCTCTTGAAGCAGACGCCCAATCTGTTGTGCCTGGGCTTCCAACACTTGTACACTTGTGTTGTTTTGGTCCTGTAGTTGTTGCACGCTTTCTTCTAGTTGGCAGATTAGTGCGTAACAATGCTCTTTTTCTGTTTTGAAATCTTTGGTTTGCTGGACCATTTCATTCCCAAGGGCAAAAAGCTTTTCCTTTAGAATTGTTATTTCTTTGCCATATTTCTGTCTCAAATGGTGGGTCTGTTCTTCTGCTCCCTTAGCTAGTTTTTTTTGAGCATCTAGCAAATCCTTTTCGGTTTCTATCAAGTCAGTTGCATAGTCATGGATCTTCATTATTAAGTTGTTGATGATCTTTTCATCTCTCTCGCTTCTTACAGGCGTTTCGGTGGCTATCCTTATATTCCTGAGTTGGGATCGGATCGCCTCGTTCTCTTGGGTTAACTTTCTCTTTTCACCTTCAGCTACTTGTGCCTGCAAATCATTGTCAAATGCGAGGTTTCTCAATTTTTCCTTTAAGGCATGGATAGTGGCTTGATATTTCTTTTCTTTTTCTCCCTAGGCCAACCGTTCTTGGATCTTGTCATCAAAAGCTTGAACATGAGGCCTTTTGGTGGGCCTTTCTGGCTCGGGCTCTGGTTCCTCATCAATGCAATTCCTTTTCTCAAACCATGCGGCATAGCCTGGATCTACTTCACCTCTGGAAAGATCGGGTACTTGAGTATCCTCTTTCAAGTATTGGCACCCTTCCAGATTTGTTGAATTAAAGCTTCGGGAAGTGGGGCTTCGGGATGTAGCTCAATAACTTGGACACTCAAGTCATCATCCTCATGTACTACTTGATATCTTCCCAATTGCCTTAGAACCCTTTGGGGTGCATATGGTTGAATACTTCGCAAGCCTATCAATAGTAAATAATTCTTTGTGGCTGACATATATATAACTTCCCTCACCGGGAGCCATCCTAAAGTACACTCAATCTGATTTGCCTTTAAAGCTCTCAAGTGGGCGATCCAAGCTTCAACCCCTTATGGGGAGCTGTAGTCTTTCACTCTTTCTTCATAGCTTTTAATGAAGTTGCTCTTGCTTGGACCGTAGTTCATAAATTTCAGATGATGGCGAATATGTTCAATTAACCACATTTGTAGAAGAATGTTGCAACCTTCAAAGAATGTCGCCCCCGACTTACACTGTGTCAATGCCCGATAAATATAATATTAGTGGAGCGAGTGTGTGATCTTCCTTGTCAGTTAGGACTTGTGAAATTCTAGCCATACGAATATCAACTGTCCCCTTTTCATTTGGGAAGATCATGACACCCAGAAATGCCACTATGAAGGCAAAACGACGGTGAACTTTCCAATTATCTTTGCTTTGCTTGTTGTTCCACCCTTTTTCACGCGTTTCAAATCCCTCTGGATGCCCATACCGGGAGTATAGGAAGTAGAATGAGCATCAGCCCTCGTTCACACGGTTCTTTCTTATTTGCTTACTGATGTTCATGATATCAAAGAAACAATGCACTGACATGGGCCTCGGGAATATGAGTTGTTGATTTCTCAAACCCCGACCAAAACCTGTATACCCTGCTATTTCCTCCAAGGTGGGAGTGAGCTCGAAGTCTGAGAAGCGGAAGCCATTACGGACAGGATCCCAAAAGGTCACTAAAGCATTGATTAGGTCATTTCGTGGCTTAACTTTCATGATATCGGTGAGAGCACCCAGATGTTCGACTACCCAGTCTTGACCCTCTTTGTCTAAATCATACCACCACATTTAGAGCTGTAGCTATTTGTGCAACCTCGACCAAAATGGTCATTTTTGCAATAGTGGCCCCTTCATACTTTTGAATAAAGTTTTGAGGCCAAAGTAAGGCACTTTTCTGGGAGAAGTGATGATTTATTGACAGACATGTCTGTTCTTAGTGAAAATAGCCCTTCGACAATTTAAAGGTATTCCAAGGCTATTCCGGCAAAAACGGCGCAGTACTTAACCGAAGCTGGGTCGGTTTTATTTTTGATCAATGGACACACTTTATTTATTTGATTGAAAAAAATTAGGGTCGGCACCGATGAGGTTTGCCTACGTATCTCATATTCGGTGAGAATCAGACCCATGTAATTCGGTCAGTTTTGACATAATTAGAAAAGCATGATATTGACTTACTTTTATTTTTGAAATGCATTTTCTTTTTCTTTTTCAAAATATTTTGGCAGAGTTTCGAGGCATTTTCAAATACCGGGATTTTCAGGCCAGGGTGAATTTTCTATTCTACCTCACTCTTGGTTTTTCTGTTGTTTTTCTTTCCTTAGTCGGTCAACAAGCAAGCCGAAACAAATGAAGGCACACGTAGCAGGTAAGATGCATCAGGATGGTCTTTTGGGTACACCTGTCCTAGACGGACCCAACCCCTATGTTGCGTCCCCTAAGTCAAATGCACGTGATGCAGATAAGCGTTCCTACTAGGGATCCGGCATGAGGCTATGTTATTCTAGGTTTAAACCTGGGGGTGTGTTCTAGACATGGTTTACCCAAGCGGACAACTTGAGCCGAGGTGGGAGCGACGTACCGGGAGCATGAAAGTCTACCCGACCTAGTGGCTGATCCATCCTCGTTTTATTTGGTATGACCTCTAACAGAAAAGTGGGCCATGCGTACGTGTGCACCATATTTTTAGAAGACTCGGAAGGGAGGCGTAAGAAGACAGTTTAATACAGTTCAAATAATATTAAAGCGGTACATGAGCTGCAATTAGCACATTTGTCCCACAAAATATAGTAATATCAACAATCAATAAAGCCAAGTAAAAATTACAATAACAAGCTCGAATTCTTGAACCCTGAACCAGAGATTCTGGGTTCGATCCCCAGTAGAGTCGCCAGAGCTATCACACCTCCTTCTTCCTGAGAGGAATAGGGGAATTGTTTCCAATTAAAGTGACATTAATCGAAATGGGATTATTTATTTAAATCAGAGTCGCCACTTGGAATAATTTTATGGTGTCCCAAGTCACCGATTTATTTAAAAATCTCAAATCAAGAAAATTGACTCTATTGTGGTCTGCGAATATAGAAGACCGGGTAAAGAATTCTGTTAACCCGGAAGAAGGTGTGAGGCACTCTCGGATTCCGTGGTTTTAGCATAGTCGCTTTAATCATACCTGGCTTAATCTATTTGTTTAATTACATATTTTAAACCTAAGTGTATTTGACCTTTTACCGCTTTTAATTATGGCATTTATGGATTTAATCTTTGAAACAGATTACATGTGTGTAAGTCTGCTTTGTTTAGGGCACTAAAATCATGTCACGCGAATGTGTACACAATTAATTATATTTTATTAATTTAAGATTGGTTGGCTGAAGTTGCGCGAATGCATACCTCGATTTAATTTTGGATATCGAGATCACGTCACACGTACATGTACGCAATCGCGATAAAACTCCGCGCCTAAATCATTTCTACGAGTGTTTAATTAAGGTATTTTATTTACTAAGATTGTTTGACCATGTCACGACCCAAATATTTCCTTCGTAGGATGTTGTGATGGCACCTAGTCTCTAAGACTAGGTAAGCCTATCAATGCCGAATAATAATAAATATCTGAACTAAATAAACTACAATTCAAATAATTTCAACTCCCAAAATTCGGTATAAATAAGTCACAAGCTTCTAAGAATTTATTCTCTATGTCTCTATACATCAGAATCTAAAGCAAATAAGGAAGACAATATAGTAAGATAGAAGAGGACTCCGGAGTCTGCGGACGCTGGCAGATATACCTCGAAATCTCCTCGTACAGCTAGTTTATTGATGCGTGGTCTGATAAGATGTACCTGCATCTGCACAAACTGATGTGCAGAAGCGTAGTATGAGTACACCACAGCGGTGCCCAGTAAGTGCCAAGCCTAACCTCGGTAAAGTAGTGACGAGGTCAGGTCAGGCCCTACTGGAGAATAAATAATGACATGGTAAAAATGTTTAAACAATATAATAAGATAAAATGACAATGAAAATGAATCAAGTAGTATGTCACATTTAATTACATCATATAATGACAAATAATTACCTCGTGGAAACAAAACAGAATTTTTTTCAACTTTAAGAAAATCACAACAATAATCAAATGCAACTGCGGCCATAAATCAATATCAACAAGGGCACTCCCGAGGTACCGCCTCGTTGTCTCAAATCATAAAAAAATTCACAACATCTCATTTCCTAATCTCACCGCAGGAGCCTTCACAATTTATTTTAAAGAAAATATTTTTTCCGTAATAGCATCCCACGTTTTAGCCATCCTTATCACACTGCATGACTTCTAGTAGTTCCCACTACTAGCCACACGTATCAAGCCACCCTTATCTCACCGCATGTGTTTCAATACCAGGACCTTATACCACCGCATGCGTATCAATATCACAATATATTACAATTTTCACCTCAGGTGCTCAAATAATTTAACTTGCCAAAATAATTCAACAACAATATTATTTCACAATAAAGAGCTCACGGCTCATGTTAAAATAATTCAACAATAATAGTTTTCCACAATAAAGAGCTCACGGCTCATGTCAAAATAATTCAAAAATAATATTTTTCCACAATAAAGAGCTCACTGCTCCATCACAATGAGTACGAAAATCTTACAAAAATATTCAGGAGTAAATAATTTAGAAAAATAATATTTCAAAATATTTAATACGTTGCTTCAATATCAAGTTTAAAAATATCAAATACTTCATATTAATAATATTTAATTTAAAGAAAATCAACCTTCAAATAATGCACAAAATAAAAGAAACCAAGTTCCAACTAAACAGATAAAACAATTAGCAGAAAAATTTCAAGCACCAAATATTTCTAGCGAAATTTCTGCAATAGAAATTTCCAGCAACCCTCTTTGTCCAAAATCCATTCTGTTTACCTTCCGAAATCTACCCAAGACCCTCAGGAACTTAACCAATTATTCCAGCATGTCCCAAAATACAATACGAACTTAGTCGAGGCTTCAAAGCACATCAAACAACATCCAAACGACGAATCGCACCTCAAATCAAAATCTATGAACTTTGAACTTTTAAATTCTATATCTTGTGCCGAAACACATCAAATCAATTCGAAATGACTTTAAATTTTGCACACAAGTCATAAATGACATAACAGACCTATTCCAATTTCCAGAATCGGATTCCAATCTCGATATCAAAAAGTCAACCACCGGTCAAACTTCCCAAAAATTCAACTTTTGGCATTTCAAGCTTAATTCCACTACGGACTTCCAAATAAAATTCTGATCATGCTCCTAAGTTCAAAATCACCATACGGAGCTGTTGGAATCATCAAAATTCTATTCCGGTATCGTTTACATATAATTTGATATCCGGTCACTATTTAAACTTAAACTTTTAATTTTTCATCAAAATTCTATATCTCGGGCTAGGGACCTCGAAATTTGATTTCGGGCATACGCCTAAGTCCCAAATCAGGATACGGACCTATCGAAACTATCAAAATACTAATTCGAGTTCGTTTGCTCAAAATGTTGACCAAAGTCAACTCAGTTGAGTTTTAAAGCTCTAATTCATATTTTAATCCATTTTTCACTTGAAAACTTTTCGGAAAAATTTACGGACTGTGCACGCAAGTCGAGAAATTATAAATAGTACTTTTCGAGGTCTTAGAAGATAAAATTAATTATTAAAGTTAAAGATGACATTTTGAATCATCACAGACCATGGTCACACGAACATGTACCTTGGTTTGTTTTTGACATCACAACTATGTCACGCGTGCGTGTACATAATTATAATAATTAAGTTGATTATAAATACCTTAAGTTATGCTTATATATCTAAACTAAATACTCTATGTCATATGGCTAAATGCAAAGGTTCGATACTAGGTGATATGTTTGTTTGTATTAGATAGGGGCAGCCTATGTATTATCTGTCAAGCAGGACTAAATTTAAAGTTTGAGGCCTGATAAGGACTGAGTCCAGATGAACTCTAGCCCAAGACATATATTTGGGCCTAGCTAATGAATTCAGTTCAAAAGAACTTGGGCCTGCTTGAGTCTAATTGACTCTGGCCCAATGCATATTTTAAGGCAGCTAGATGAATTCAGTCCAAACGATCTGGGCCTAGTGATCATGGAGTCCAAATGGCCCTGGCCCAATACCATGTTATTAAGCAATCAATCGACTAAACATATTTAATTCAGAAGGATCTGGGCCTGATGATTGAGTCCAAATGACTTTGGCCCAATTTTCATTTTTATGAACAAATAAATGAAATTAACTAAAGACATTTGGGCCTGGTGATAATGAGTCCATGTGACTCTGGCCCAATTTTTATTTTTATGAACAAATAAATAAAATTAACTAAAGACATTTGGGCCTGGTGATAATGAGTCCAAGTGACTCTGGCCCAACTCAATGTTATTAAGCATTCAATCAGTTAAACACATTTAATTCAGGAAGGTTTGGGCCTAATTATGAGTTTGGGTGACTCTGGCCCAATATCTATTTGTGGACAAATTACTCAAAAATAATTTGGACCTGATGACAATGAGTCCAAGTGACTCTGGCCCAGTGCATATTTGTGTGAATGAGTTTTGAAATTAAAATTTGTAACAGCAAAATTATCAGATTTTTACCTATATTTTTGTTTATCTAAGAAAACGTTAAAAGGGGTCTTGGGATACGAATAAAATAAATCGAAATTTTGGTTAATTTTTAGATAATTTCCTACTGATTGCCTATGCCTCTTAGTAACTTATGTTAAAGTGCTAAGTTTAAGACTCGTTGTGTATTTAAAACAAAAATCAA
This sequence comes from Nicotiana otophora, assembly GCA_000715115.1. NCBI lineage: Eukaryota > Viridiplantae > Streptophyta > Magnoliopsida > Solanales > Solanaceae > Nicotiana > Nicotiana otophora. The sequence continues at coordinate 136,590 of AWOL01S0056105.1, read as the reverse complement.
TGCCTTTACTTGAATTATCAATTTAATTTATCAGCCAAATTTTCAGAGTACAATCTCATAGACCCAATTGATTTGGGCCTGAAAATGTATCCTGATGGCTATTAAGTTTGCTTGCAAAACCTAATTTTTCATGACTTAGAACTAATGGAATCAGATTTACTATATTTGATTGTTTCAAATTAAATGATAAAACTACTAATTAAACCAGCCCATTGTACAGGATAATATAATATAAAAGCTAAATTATTACATAAGTGATAACAAATCTATCTATTACTACTTTAATAAATTTTCTAAAAATGTGTGTGTATGTTGTTTTTGCTTCTACTATTATACGCGCACATATAGATTCTGTGAATATATAAAGATTTAAATAGGTTTTTTACAGTTTTAAGAACATTTCAACATGAAAGCTATCATGACTTAATGACTAAAACAGTATGAATAACTAGCCACTCTCAACCAAACAACTTTATGCAATATTCAAATAGAACACAGATTTTTGACAACCAGTAGAATCATAGTCATGATACAGCAAGATTTAAACATTTACATTGTTTAAGAAAGTACCTTGATAGCAGCAGAAACAAATAAGTAAGAAAATAAGTCTCTGAAAGCTTGAAGTAAAGCAGCAGCAATGAAACCTAGTAGAATAAGAAGATGACCAGATTTTAAAAATAGGAAAGGAATGTATATTTTTTGATTCTAAAAGATCAAGGTTGATTTTCAGAAGTTTTTCCTTTGAAAGAGAGCAAAATCCTAAAGCAATCTATAATGTGTCCATAATGTGTCTATAATGTGTCTGTAATGTGTATTCCGATCTAGAATCAATCCCCCTCTAATGAGAAAGGGAGAGTGTATTTATAGAGTGAGGGAGTGAAAAGGGATGAGAATTAGGGTACCAAAGAATCTGCCAGAATTCCCTATAAATTAGGGAAATGGCATATTTCTTAACAGAAATGGACAGTTGTCCAATTTCTAGTGCCTTCCTTATCTGAGAAAAGGGACAAGTGTCCAATTTCTAGTACCTTCCTTATCTCAGAAAAGGGACAAGTGTCCAATTTCTGGATATTTTTGGATCTTATCCTTATTATCCTACTCAACATTGGGACAGTTGTACCTATTCTAGAAGTTTCTAGTATTTTCTGAATAATTTTCAGAATTAGAATTCCAAAACTGACCCTTAAGGGTCTTAGAATTACCTCAGAACTAGATCGATTTTGGGCCTAAGTCAGGTGACTCTGCGCCTAAGGACTTTGGGCTGTTTAAGCTTTCACAAATCTATGGGCCTATCTATTCATTCAGACAGGCCCAATTTATGAGCCAACTAGAACGGGCCATTTCAGTGAGGCCCAGCTCTTAACCAATCCAAACAACAGTAAAAAGAACGGCAATTAATTTAACAAAAAATAAAAAATAAATAACAAAGCAGTAATACTAAAAATAAACTCACAACTAATAAAGATAAAAAAATAAAAATAAAATAGAAAGCAAAAAAAAGATAAATAAAATAAAAAAATAACAACACAGATTAAAACGCGTAATAAAAATTAAGGAAAATAGAATATGTCTAAGCACTGATTTTATATTTTTTTTATTTAAGTTTGTTTAATTTAAACAATTTAACCAGACTATCAGACAGTAATAAATAAATAAAATTAAAAACAAGAAGAACAGTAATTGACAATAAACACAAAATATAAAGATGAAAAACAAAAAATAACATAAAATAAATACCAAAAAAGGATCTAGCCGCTAAAATCCTTCATGCCAAGGCTCCTGTCTGGGATCTGAGATCCTTGATGGGAGATCTTGACAGGAGGATTATTAAACGGACTAGGTTGAAAAATAGAAAATAGATCTAGGTTTTCGGAGACCCTAGATCTAAGATCTAGGGTTTTTGGTGGGTTTTTTGAGAATTTGGTTGGTAGGGTGAGGTTCAGGGAGGTGAGGAGAGCGTATGGTATGAGTTTGAGGGGTTTTGGAGATCCGCCGCCGCCATTGACAATTTACAGCGGCGAGATTAGGGTTTCTGGGATCTAAGATCTAAAATCTAAAATCTAAAATCTGTTGATTTTGTGGGGTTTTGGGGGGGCCAGTTATTATGGTGGGATTCTAGAGGGTGAGGAGAGTGTATAGGGTAAGTTTGGGTGGCTTTGGAGGTCCACCGCCGCCGTAGGGCGATTTCCGGTGGTGGCGTGGGAGGTGTGTATTGGGGCGGCTAGGGTTTGGTTAGAGAGAGGTGAGAGACGGGGTCATCTCTAGCTTTAGATATGTGAGAGAGGGGGATGTGACGAAATGAGGGGGGTAGGAGTCGTTTGTCCATGTATATACTAAATGAGAGGCGAGTTCCGAGCCGTTGGATCTTGTAAAGATCAACGGCCAAGATCGCCTGGCACTTAGTGATGGGGCGGACCGGTTCTGGGTATTTATCACGACCCAAAATTTTTCACTGACGAGACCGTGATGGCGCCTAACATTTCACTTGCTAGGCAAGCCAACGTTAGAAAAATCGTTAAACCAATTCCTTATTTCCATTAAGTAAATAACAATAATTAACTAAGATGAAATATAATAAGTGCGGAATATCATAAAATTGTATTAATTACTACCACCCGAATTTGGAGTCACAATTCACGAGCATCCTAGAATTTACTACAAGTAATAGTCTGAAAGAAATACAACCGTCTGAATGAAAGAAAACAGTAGGACATAAAAGATAGACGAGGACTTCAAGGTCTGTGAACGCCGACAGATCTACCTTGAGTCTCCGGACAGCAGACCAGTAGCAAATCTCGATCAACTTGAGCCGGTATCACAATTTGCACAGAAAGTGCAAAGTACAACATCAGTACAACCGACCCCATGTACTGGTAAGTATCGTGTCTAACTTTGGCTTGAGGGAATAGGTATTGTGTGAGTATTTGCTTCGTGTTTTGTTGTTGAATACGATATATAGTTGAGATGACGAGCATCTATGCGTTGTGGTCGAGTCATAGCATGCGAGTGAAATTCCATTCTTGCAAATTTGTAGTCTTAAATCTTGTTATAAACGACCCCGGAATAGAATTTTGATGATTCCAACAGCTCTGTATGGTGATTTTGGACTTAGGAGCGTAATCGGAATTTTATTTGAAAGTCCGTAGTGAAATTAGGTTTGAAATGACTAAAATAGGAATTTAAGTTTGGAAGTTTGACAGGGGAGTTGACTTTTTGATATCGGGGTCGGAATCCAGTTCTGAAAATTTTAACTACTCTGATACCAACTTGTCACGACCCCAAATTCCCTCTGTAGGAGGTCGTGATGGCATCTAGTCTCTGAGACTAGGTAAGCCTATCAATGCGGAATAATCATAAATATCTGAAATAAATGAACTATAATTCAAATAATTACAACTCCCAAAACCCGGTAGAAATAAGTCACAAGCTTCTAAAAATTTATTCTCAATGTCTCTATGTATCAAGGTCTAAAGAAAAATAAGGAAGCAACATAAAAATGATAGAAGGGGACTCCGGAGTCTGCGGACGCTGGCAGATATACCTCGAAGTCTCTGTGCGCATGTAACTCACTGACGTCTAGACTGATAAGATGTACCTGGATCTGCACAAAAAGATGTGCAGAAGCGTAGTATGAGTACACCACAGCGGTACCCAGTAAGTGCCAAGACTAACCTCGGTAGAGTAAGTGACTTGTCTAACCTTGTGTGGGAAAATATCCCCTAGGATTGGTATTAATTGTAATGTGATGAATGTCGTGTACACGAGGTGACGAGTGTGTACACGGACTAAATGTGAAGGATTATGTGTTTAAATTATGAAGATCACTATTTCATAGTAATTAAATTATTAAATCTTGTTATATTCTCCATTATTGATTTGATTTGTATACATTAAATTTGCTTGACCTTTTCCTGCTAATTGTTTTACCTGTTTGGTTGAAACATGGTTTCTTTTATTCTGTGCATTATTTAAAATTGATTTTCTTTAAATTAAATATTATTAATATGAAGTATTTGACATTTTGAATTTGGTATTGAAACAACATATTAAAGATTTTGAAATATTATTTTGCTAAATTATTTATTCCTGAATATATTTGTAAGATTTTTGTACTTATTGTGATGGAGCCGTGGGCTCTTTATTGTGAAAAAATATTATTGATGATTTATATTGGCATGAGCCGTGATCTCTTTATTGTGAAAAAATATCGTTGATTTATTTTAGCAAATTGAAATATTTGGGCACTTGAGCTGCAAATTGTGATATATTGTGATATTGATACGCATGCGGTGCTATAAGGTATGGGTATTGAAACGCATGCGGTGAGATAAAGGTGGCTTGATACGCGTGGCTAGTAGGGGAAACTACTTGAAGTCATGCGGTGTGATAAGGATGGCTAAAACGCGGGATGCTATTTCGGGAAAAATATTTTCTTTCAAATAAATTGTGAAGGCTCCCGCGGTGAGATAAGGAAATGAGATATTGTGAATTTATTTATGATTTGGGACTACGAGGCGGTACCTCGATAGTGCCCTTGTTGATATTGATTTATGGCCATAGTTGCCTTCGATTAATTGTTGTGATTTTCATAAAGTTGAAAGGAATTTCGTTTTGATTCCACGAGATATTATTTGCAATTATTTGGTGTCATTAAATGTGACATACTATTTGATTCATTTCCATAGTCATTTTATCTTATTAAACTGTTTAAATATTTTTCTATGTCATTATCTATTCTCCAGTAGGGCCTGACCTGACCTCGTCACTACTCTACCGAGGTTAGGCTTGGCACTTACTGGGTACCGTTGTGGTGTACTCATACTACGGTTCTGCACATCTTTTTGTGCAGATCCACGTACATCTTAGCAGTCTAGACATCAGTGAGTTACCTCCGCACGGAGACTTCGAGGTATATCTGCCAGCGTCCGCAGACTCCGGAGTCCCCTTCTATCATTTTTATGTTGCTTCCTTATTTTTTTTAGACCTTGATACATTGAGACATTAAGAATAAATTTTTAGAAGCTTATGACTTATTTCTACCGGGTTTTGGGAGTTGTATTTAATTGAATTGTAGTTCATTTATTTCAGATATTTATGATTATTCCGCATTGATCGGCTTACCTAGTCTTAGAGACTAGGTGCCATCACGACCTCCTACGGAGAGAATTTGGGGTCGTGACAGTATTGGGCTTGGGAGTTTTGGACCGCGTATGTGGGGATTGGGCTGATTAAGATTGTCCCAGTCCGGGTTTTTAGGCTAATTAACCCATTTTGTTTAATTAACTTTTAAAATCTATTTAATTTAATCAAATCCTAAATTAAGTGCTAAATTATCTTAATTTGTAAAATTAAATCACCTATCTATTTGTATTATTTGCATAATTATTTAATCTTCAATTATTAAAAGAACAAATTACTAATTCTAACGCTTAAACTAAAAATGTCAAAAATAAACCATTTTTGTGATTTTCTTCTAATAATATGATCAAATCATGTAATTAAGTGATAAATTAAATTAAAAACCTAATAATGCTATATGATGAAGATTTAAATATTTTTTGTTATTTTGTATGATTTCATAAATGATAAAAATGCGTGAGAAATGCAACTAAATGCAAATAATTGCGAATAATTAACAAAATAAATAAATAAATATGAATAATTTATTTATTAATTTGGTAGGAATATTTGGTAGGGTAAAAATTACATGCTCACACTTATTAAGTTTTGTCTATGAGCTATAAGGCAAACCTCTTCTTTCCAAAAGACCAAAAAATTAAAATTTTAATTTGTTTTATTTACTTGTTGATAAATGTATTTTTTATAATATTTGTTTGTTCTAATATTAAATCATAAAAATAAAAATATTTTTCATAAAATATTCTCGCAAAAGTCCTCATAAATCACAATAAAGTATATAAGACTTATAAGAATTATTTTTGGCGGGATTCCTTTTCTTATTGAGCTAACTAAATGAGATCAACATTCATATTTCTTAGAACTTATACTTTCTTATTTAATATTTATTTTATAAGTCAAACACAAAGTTTAATATATAATGACGTGAGGTACACGTGCAACGCACATACACAAAGACTAGTACTATATTAAAAGCACGAAGGCCCTTAGCGAATTATCGTTCGCCTTTTTTGCCCCTTAAAAATAGTGTTCACATTGGACAAGATTGTAATTAATTATTTTTCTAATATTTAGAATTTTTAAATCAAATAAATATATTCTTATTAAATTTTTCCTTATTTGATCTATGTAGAACTCCTAATATTTAAGAGTTTGAGATTGAGTAAGATTTTACCTCAAAATTTTCTATAAATTAGGCCAAGTAATAACACCTCACTTTTAAGTTCCCTTCACGTTAAGTTATGGATTCCAACAAGGAAATAGGACCGAAATCTATAGTTATTTCTTTAAATAAATACTTTTATAAGGTAAAATTTAATGAACTTTAAAATTCTAAATATTATGAATTTCTACCTAATTCAAATAAGAAAAGATTTAATAATTTTTTGATTTAATTTTAAAGTTACAAATATTAGAAAATATCTAATGTGAGAATATATATATATGTATATATATATATATATATATATATATATGTGTGTGTGTGTGTGTCACTACCCAAAATCCTAACTTGTCGTGATGGCGCCTATCTCAGTACTAGGCAAGCCGACAACACCAATAACCCACGATTTTTTTTAAGTTTGAAAACATAATGTTTAATACAATACCAAAAGTCTAGCAAATTCCGACACAACACTAAAAATACGAATCACACATAGATTCAAGCCTAATGAACTTTGAAACCTTCCATTTCTACAAACAACGTCGAAACCTATCAAATCACGTGCGATTGACCTCAAATTTTGCACACAAGTCATAAATGACATAACATACCTATTAAATTTTTCAGAATCGTATTTTGACCCCGATATCAAAAAGTCATCCCCTCCGGGTCAAACTTCCCAAAACTTTAACTTTCGGCATTTCAAGCCTAATTCCTCTACGGACCTCCAAATTATTTTTCGAACACGCTCGTAAGTCCAAAATCACCATACGGAGCTATTGGAATCATCAAAATTCAAATCCGATGTCGTTTACACATAGGTCCATATCCGATCACTTTTCTAACTTAAATATTTTAATTATGAGACTAAGTATCTCATTTCACTCTGAATTCCTTCCGGACCAGAACCAACTAACCCGGTAAATTACAAAATAACTGTAAATCACAATTTGAACAGTAAATGAGGAAACGGGGTTATAATACTAAAAACGACCGACCGGGTCGTTACATTCTCCCCCACTTAAACATACGTTCGTCCTCGAACGTGCCAAGAGTTGTTCCAAGCCATCAAATCACTATTCCATCTTACCACTCGCGTACCCAGGGGTGATCCCACATCACCCTATTCCATATAGGCATGACAACACAATACAACTGGAAATCCTTAATTTAGCCTTAGCCCAAAAAACTTGGAATTTAATTCCCAACCTCTAGAATTTCTTTTAAAGACACGAATCTTACATTTACACACTGTATAAGCCTAAACAAGTTGTACCCAGCCATAACCATAATCCCAGATACAATAGTATAACATACTACACAACTCGCATACTCATAACATTATCTCTGATCACAGTAACTACTCAAAACCAACCAAGTACTAGTATAAAACCCCACAGTCAACATAACCTCATTCCACAACCTTCGTACACTGCCAATGATGAAAGAAACAATCAAAAACGCATAATCACTAATCAGATCAACTAGCCATGGAGCTCTCTCGCCCCAACCAAAATCATAACCCTCTTAAATATACCATAATCAAGCCTGATAGTACCCATTCTAGGTCCAATGACCTTATATTATTAAACATAAATATCTCACAGACACGCCACATCAATATAACTCCAGCCACCACTGCGAAATCCGTGTACCCAAATATAGGAGATGTATCAAGGAAGAGAACCATATTGCAAGTTCAACAAGCACCACCACAACCACCATGTTACAACCAACTCCTCATATTTCATGAAGAGGATAACTGTAGGTGCATGTACACAATTCCTCAAATACGCTGCTCATGTATTTTTTATCGTAGAGGAAGGAAAGCAATGAAATCCGATAAATTATCAAAGAAATAAAATTTCCACACATGGCACGGACAACTCACGTGCCAATAATATGAATCGCCTGACATGGTCATAGGCCTCCAGTCCCAGTATATCATACATGAGCAATTAAACAAGTACACTTGTATATGATAATGAAATAAGATTCTCATGCTCCTGGACTAGTATAAATAGCACGCCATAGTCTAAGCATGTGCAAAGTCTCCTATCACACTTCAAATGTGCAAGTTAACGCGGAAATAGTAACTACCACGTTTATTCAGGGAATCATCTTCTTTATAACCTCAAGTATAGCCCAGATAGTTCTCAACAAAGGTACGAATACGGGAAACATTATAACTTTACGCTTAACAGTCAACTCTAGGCATATTATAGCCTAAGCATTCTTCCGATATGAATACTTGCTCTAATGCCCGCACATGGGCTCAAACCTCACATATATGCGCACTCATAGTGCATAGCTATCACAAATAGTTAACGCAACTAGATCCTCCACTGAGTTAAAAATAAAATACTCACCTCAAACAGGCCGCAACCTGAAACAATATACTTCTGAGAATTCCCAGTCTCCAAATTCATCAAACACATGAATCACCGTAATTGATCCCAACTCCAGCACTAAAATGACTAACACATCTTCCATTCACGATTTTCCCATAAGGAATACTTTTATAATTCTTCCGTGCCACATAGCGATAATTTGAATATCAGCAGTCTATCAACCAGGTGAGTACTTCAATACCAATGAACATATGTAAGTCAAACCACAATGCGCCTTTTGAAATACACACCCTTCTTAGGGATTACCGAGCAGTTATAACATTCATCTAATTATCTGAAATTGACCATTCTGTCTAAAATTCGTGATCTTTCTTTCAAGAATGAACTGCCATCTTGTACATGTAAATCTTAATCCCACGCCACACACCACATCTATCCTTCCATCATGTGACAAGCACGAGAATCTCATTATCAACTTTGGGTAACCATCAAATTACATACCCGATAATTACGTAGCCTTAATCTTGCTTCCTTCCAGGAGGAATTCATAATACACAACACATTTCTCATACCAGTAGAAAATATTCGGTTCAAACCATGGTAGAAACAATCAAGAACACTTTAAAATCTGTTTGCACATAACCAATCTATAAAAACTGAATTCCTCTAACTCGACCAAGCCACGTAGGTTACCAAACCCAAGAATATTGCCACCAAAACATTTGTAGAGCCTCACCACATCATAATTACCCCAAAAAAGACGGACATGCCATTACTATACTGGTCTCGCCTACTACTCAGTGGTCCTGTTTACTTGAGTTTCTTCTGAATTATCCTCAAGTTGATACTTCTCCTTATCAGAACTCCACGATCCTTACCCAAAGCGCACTACCAGACGTCCTAACATAAAATCGCTTCACCCTAATGCCCATAAATTCCTATATTCTTCTTAAGCACCCTCATAAGTAACAAAACCGAAACGTCCACTCTGAAAATACCTTATGTGAATTTAAAATTGTTCTCCTTACCCTTCTTACACTGAAATATAGAATCCATAGTCATACCGAATTACCGTACATCCCGATACCATCCAATGTAAGTAACCAATTCTAGTGATATACAAATTCGAAACATTTTCAATTGCCACATATACATTTTGAATCCATTAGAACCTTCTAGAAAGTCCTCCACTCTACTCAAATCTAAATTGCACTGCCCGAACGAGCCGAAAGACATGTGCTCCCTTAGCTTGACCACACTGAAAGAAGTAACCCTGCCTTAACGTTACCAATCAAATTCATACTTCATGAGTACTACATCCAACAATAACAACTCGATCATCCCATGATTTTCATATACTCATAAGTGCAGTATAACCTGCATTCAGGAATTTCTTTACTCGAGTCATCCTCGATCTCAACCTCTGCAAGTCATAACTAATCCACAAGTATGCTTCGTACCAAAACAAAAATTTAACACATAACCATGAAATCAAATTGTCAATAGATGGCTCCCCCACTTAGCCTTAAGCTGCAATTATATAAAATTAGAACCCATAAGGATTTCTCCTTCTCAATTATCAAGATCTTGCACCGTTAACCCGCCAAATTTCTCGAAGTCTTTTGTTAAGCTTTTCATGAACATTCTGAATCGCCAACCACAGTCACACACTCGACCTCTTACCGGGTAGCAAGTAATATTCCTCGTAGCTGCTTCATCAACATCATGCCACCGCTAACTGCTAAGAAGAGATAACCCACTTGTGGAATTTCTTACCGGCATCTCCCAACGATACTGCACTGGGTCCAACGACCACGTAATCAGTAAATTCTCCTGAGCTCATGCTCGCCCACCATTTGTATAAGTCTGCACTTTCCCTTTTGACATAAACTGAAAGTTCAACAATACCTTCTGAACTCAAGTCATATTGTGCCTGAAACGATAATCAGATCTTCACATCCCTCTTCATTTCAAACAAACTCCTTTCTGCCATATTCAATCTTTCTTCATACAATAACCATCACTCCAAATAAAGTCCGTAGACCAAATTACATTCTATCACGATTCCAAACCGTTCTACACTTTCTCAAGGCGCGCGACTACCTTACCACAGAATCCATATGCTAATCTGCCACTCTTACTTCGGTTAAACCATCTCCTTTAAACAACTTCTCAACCTCTACTTCTCTTACTTGACCTGCTAGTACTTCAACCACCGCGAAACACTTCTCGTCATGTCTTCCCTCATACTTTGCTGCCCGACTGTTGCATCAAATCAAAATGCATCTCTGTCGTACCTGAACCAATAAAATGTTACCGACTCTAAGCCTCTTCGAAGATCATTCTTCTTGAGCCATCAACATTAGACATGCCCATTCGTAACCACAATTACTACACAATCACTTGCTCTTCTTGACTCCAAACTCATTGACAAGACATGCGAATTTAATTTGCCCCACAATTTAACAACATGAAAGATCCTTCAATATACTCACAACTCGAGACTGTACATCACATCAAAACGAAAATAAAGCACTCAATGGCCTTCCTTTACATTTCAAGAAAACACTTCTCGTCACATTTAAATCGTCTTAACACATCCCGCAGTTACATCATACTCATCACAAAGCTATTCAACCGCTCATCGAGCCACAAATTTCAATCGTAGGGACATTACCGGACATATGAGTCCAAATATACATGTTACAACTGAAGCTACCGAGCCTAAGTTGCGGTCTAAACCTGGGCTCAAGTCCTCCAGACTGGCCCATCACCAGAACATGGAATACATATCTCAAACATCGTTCATGGAATCACAAGCCAGCGATGCACAGCTGATACCGAGCGCTCATGTGCGCATACGAATGTGTGGAAGGAATTCAAAGAGTTATGTTTCAAGCTGAATCAATTCCGCACGATAGAATACAAGAAAGTGAAATTTTCCTAAAGGTTCTGCAGCCTCTCGAAGATAAGTGCAGACGTCTCCGTACCGATCCGCAAGACTCTACTAAACCTGCTCATGACTCGTGAGACCTATGTTACCTAGAGCTCTGATACCAACTTGTAACGACTCAAAATCCTAACATGTCGTGATGGCACCTATCTCAGTACTAGGCAAGCCGACAACACCAATAACCCACGATTTCCTTTAAGTTTGAAAGCATAATGTTTAATACAATACCAAAAGTCTAGCAAATTTCGACACAACAATAAAAACATGAATCATACATAGATTCAAGCCTAATGAACTTTGAAACTTTTCATTTCTACAAACAACGCCGAAACCTATCAAATCATGTCCGATTGACCTCAAATTTTGCACACAAGTCATAAATGACATAACAGGCCTATTAAAATTTTCAGAATCAGATTTTGACCCCGATATCAAAAAGTCAACCCCCTGGTCAAACTTTTCAAAAATTCAACTTTCGGTATTTCAAGCCTAATTCCTCTACGGACCTCCAAATAATTTTTCGGACACGCTCCTAAGTCCAAAATCACCATACGAAGCTATCGGAATCATCAAAATTCAAATTCGAGGTCGTTTACACATAGGTCCATATCCGGTCACTTTTCTAACTTAAAATTTTTAATTATGAGACTAAGTGTCTCATTTCACTCTGAATTCCTTCCGGACCCGAACCAACTAACCCGGTAAATCATAAAACAACTGTAAATCACAATTTGAGCAGGAAATAGGGGAACGGGATTATAATGCTAAAAACGACAGGCTGGATCGTTACAATATAGCACGAAGGCCCTTAACGAAATATCGTTCGCCTTTATTGCCCTTCGTAAATGCATTTTATGTTGGATAAAATTGTACATATAAACACAAATTAGAAAACCCAAAATTAAATTGTCCAGCAATTAATGTTACCTTAAGTTTTAGTATTATATTTTGTCAAATGGCAGTTTAATAGTATTAATGTCATGTTAGGTTTATGATTCTTTTACCAAATTCACTCAGCAATTAATATTACTTTATGTTGAGTATTTATTGTTTTTGGTTATAATTGACGTATGATACAATTATAAGAAGAAGCAATTAATGTCATTAGATTTAGTATTCTTTTACCAAATTCACTCAGCAATTAATATTACTTTATGTTGAGTATTTATTGTTTTTGGTTATAATTGACGTATGATACAATTATAAGAAGAAGCAATTAATGTCATTAGATTTAGTATTCTTTTACCATAACTGTCGTAAGATACAAAGTCAATTTTTGATTTTCTAGAATTTTAGAACCAAAACTGATAAAGAACAGCAACTATTATTACTTTAGGTTTAGTATTATTTTACTAATACCGAATAAGGAGAAGTAATTAATGTCATATTAGGTTTAGAATTTTTTTTACCAAACAAAGTCAATTTTATTTTCTAAAATTTTAAAATCAAAACCATTTAGAATAAGGAGGAACACTTCTATAAAAGAAGCCAATAGTCCACGTTCTTGGTCATAAACTTGAGACAGTGCCAACTTCTGCGAAGGTAAATTCATTTGTGCTTGTCACTTTTTGATTTTGCCTATAATATCTCATGTATAATTATTAGTTTACAATTACTTATTTATAATATTTTTCTTATAATTTTTAGATCATTGCATTTTGCTTCATGCAACGTCTATACTGTAATGTCTATATTCTTATTGCGTATTGTAAAACAAAAATTTGGTTGAAGGGAATTACAGTAAAGGTCAAGTTTTGTTTTTCTTTAACTTGCTTTGTAAGTTTCTTTCTTTGTTTCTAATGCACTTTGAATTTGAATTTTATTCTTATTATATTTGTGAGTGTTTTAGTAATAAGATAATTCCTAGATTTACATGTCAAATATCAGCTTCTATAGTTCTAACTTTTTTATGTTGTTGATTAAATGAACAGTTGAGTCAATCTAAGTTATCAATTACGGTAACAGTTTTGTTCTCCACTCTTATATAAGACGTGATTGGCTTATTTTAATTTATGGTATTTGGTCTTATTTTAATTTTATTGTATTTGGTTATATATACATGTATACCTTTGTACAAAAAGATTTTTTGTAGCAATTTAAGCTTATATTGTTAAGAAACATAATTTTGTACTTTTGGGATGACATCGTCTAATAATCCTCTTATATTCAGGATTTTTACGTTCTAATGGACATATAAGTGAGTAGAGTTGAGGTAAGATATCCTCTCTGTATTTTCTTCCAAGGATCCACAAAGAAAGTAACAAAAATAAGCTATTAGGGAAGACAAAAGCTTGAATATAAATCGAGACTTTATATATAATTTTAATGTATATTTTTAAATTTTTTAATTTTATAACGATTGGCATGCAATACATGTGTATTACGGTGTAACATATAATGCAACCATAAAAAAAACGAACGTGCACTTGCACTTACATAAGCTTTGATGTTTTTGCATAAGTTAAGTAAATATTTTTATGATGGATTATGTCAAAATTTTATTATCTCTCCACAGAGACGGCAGTAATCAGTCTTCTTTTTCCTTTAAATATAGATTTCATATTGAAAAAATTATTATTTAATTATACTTCTAACCTTTAGAATTTTGAAATTAATTAAGATTTAGCTATTAAAATTTATCTTATGTGAATTATGATAAACTCCTAATACTTTATTATTTAAAATCAAATGAGATTTTACTTATTTTTCCTTAAGCTTTTATGAAATTTTGCTTTTGTATTCTTTTATGCCGTCTCTCTGTTGTTTGTGAATTTTTTTCTTTTCATTTTTTGTCAAGGCATTTATTTTAGTACAATTATTTATTATTAAAATTAATTTAAGATGTAACTTACTTTTATTTTAAATATAGTTTGTATTCATACAAACGACTAAATTGGTAAACAAAATAACAATCCTTTAAAACTTTATATTAGCACCCTTTTAAAAAGAATCTCAACCTTATTCAGATTTTTTAATTACTATGTACTTACGCGTTCTACTTTCGCATATTAATTAATAAATTATATCATGATATAGCATAAAAGACAATGAAGGAAACTTTTACATGGGGGATGTGGTTGGGTTTCATCACAATATCAACAAAAAATAAACTTTTTTTTAGAACTTATATTTTTTAAAATATTTGTTCAATAACTCAAACACATTATATAATAATATTTACATAATCTTTTAAAAATATATATTTATTGACATAGGTACACGCGCAAAGCGCGTACCCTAAGACTAGTCTGCATAATAATTTAGAAAACGCTTATAACCAATTTAGTTTAAACCATGATATAAATGGTGGAGAAAAAAGAAAAACTAAGAAGGTCAACCTAGATTTTATTCTTTAAAAGCTTATTGCGAAGGCATTAATTCAAAACCGAACAACTTTCTTCAATTAAAAGTACAAACACTAATACAAGAGGTACTCAAATTGGCAGCTTATCAAATGTATAGATGATTGTACAAACAAAGCTAGTGTCTATAAACTTTCCAGTACAGATTCCGTTTTTTACATTCCCCCATTGTAGCAAGAAAACTATACCGTATAACGATTCTTGGCACCTTTGTCGAGCCTCTTTGCGTCGTCCTGCAAAAGAAGATGATTATGAGTCTTGCAAATTATGAGAAAACGATTTCAAGGTATACCATAAATAAGATGTCATACATGAAATATGAAGCCAATCGAGTCGCTGTAATCTAGAAACTCCTTCCATTGCTTACCAATGCTAACCTGCAAACAAAAGTTTCAAGAGAACAAGCTTGATATCAAGTATTAACATAAAAATTAACAAACTGGTAATAGCTGAAAGGATTCAATATTGTCAATGATGCACAAAAGGGGATCCACTTGCGAAATTAGACTAAAACGGCCTGGTATTTCAAATGGATGAGGCCATCAAAAATGGGGGGATCGGGGAACGTCGACCACTATATATTCTAGCAGAAGGGAGTACGTACACTGGAGAAAAAGAAACTAAGGGAAGGGGTGACAGAAAAAGGTATTTTATCACTAAAATAATACTTAACCCTTGGGACCACCAACGGATTCCCTCTGCCCTTAACCAGGTCGAGAAATATATGATAGGGAGTGTTTCCCTTCTAGAAGGCCCTACGCGGCACGAATTTCAATTAGTCGGGCCAGTGAGTACCGGATACCAAATGGTACACCAAAAAAAAAAACTTAACCTTTGGGATAAAAGAATTGCAAAGACTTTTTGAACCGGCTGCAGATCTTGGAATGATGCCAGAATCTCCTAACACTAGATACTTGGTAACGACATATCAAGCAGGAATGCAACAGACTATTTGACAGCAATATCACGGCTTCACAGAAATAACATCCTACACCTGGACCAGTCCGCAACATTATCTTTTCCTCTGTAAGTTCTCTTTATCCAAGCTTCACACAACTCAATTGCCAAAGAAGCAATAATTTATCGCAGACAAATTAGCACTTTGCTTCATACATAGGCATATTTCCTTTTGGCTTCCAGCTATATATATTTTTCATATAGTAATTCACTATCAAAGGCTAAAAAGTTTGACAAATAAACCGGGTGCTGAAGTTTGAGGTATCCTCTATTATCTAGAATGTAAACAGAAGTACAAAACCGTGCTATACATCTGATGACTTCCCCTCTAACTTCCCCAATGATACATGTATGACATAGGGTACTATACATCAGTTTCTCGTTGCCAAAAGAAGTTATGTCAGGAATGAAACTCTATATATATATATATAGCTTGCCGGCACCTCGACTATTCCACTAGTACATGCTACCTCCCACCAGTACAGGTACCGGGTAATTCTACCCACCAATGCTTGGATATTGGAAGAAATCACCTAGTATTTTTGCTTCCGCTGGGATCTGAACTTTAGACCTCAGGGTTCTCAACCTACTTCATTGACCACTAGGCCACATCCGTGGGTGCAATAGTCGCTGACATTATATTACAAGTTATCTTATGACATTATTGTCAAATGGAATCACAAGATGGTATAGATGATGTATATCTTGAATAAACATCGGCACTGCATTATGTACACAACAAAAATGTCTGTCCACTTGGTCAACGAATACTACAAACCTGGTCTTTGACATCAAAAATAAAAAGTACTCCCTCCATCCATTTTAAGAAAGAAAAAAAAGACTTTTGAAACTTGTAGTCTAAAACAAGCCATACATATTTGTGTGGCTATATATCATTTCATTAAGTGTAAAATGGAAAGTTCAAAGTTAAATTATTCCTAAATATAGAAGGGTATCACTCTTTTTGTAACAAACTAAAAAATAAAGTGCATCACATCAGTTGAAGAAACGGAATACTATAAATAGGTAATTCACTGGTAACAAGCAAATTACCTGAGCTGTTTCATTTACAGCATTCTTGGTCCATAAAGCTATTTTTTCTCCCTTAGCACGGCCAGCACGGACACTAACTACTGCTCCACAAATTTCATCTCCATGATCGAATTGATGTCCAATCATTGCCAGCAGCTACAATAATCCCAAATGAGAAAATAAGAGTTAAGAAAATACCAAGGGGAAAATAACTTTACTAGAGTGCGCCCTAACATTAAGAACTGAATTAAAATATCTTTAGCATACCGTGTATAGCCAGCTGGTATCAGATTTACCCTTACTAAAGCTCATTGTCCACTTCCCTCCATTCGCACATACAGGATCTTCCCACTTCGGCTCAATTTTATGCTTAAAACAATGCAAGTCTGCTCCGGAAACTAATTTGCTTGGGTGGTTGATATTATTGTAAACACTGTTTGCAGAATTTAAGCGACATGGTTCAAGGATTTCATCAAGAGCCAACAGGATTATAGCATTTGAAAACATCTAATCGAAGATGCAGAATATAAAAATAGGCATGACATAGTCCAAGTTGTACAATAGATCGATAAAGAACTCACCAAACAAGGTGCATGCATCCAAGGCAACTGTCTGTATTTTTTTTAAATGAATGGTCAGCTTGGTATATGAAGACAAATGCACATAGAGACGTCACAGGTATGAATTACACATAACCTTGCTCTTATATGTGCATTTGAGAAAAGAAGTACTCCCTTTGTCCAAATTTATGTGGCGGTCTGATGATTTAGAGAGCCAAACCTCTTTATTTTGACCGTGATTTGGGACATAGAATCTTTAAGTTTTTTGTAATAAAATTTACGAAAACTACGTAAAAAGTACTATAAGTCACAAAAATAATAATTTAAGTATTTAAAAGACATGACAAAGCCGTGGTCAAAGAACAACTCATTTGACTCTCAAAATCCGAACACCGCCACATAAATTGGGACAGAGGGAGTAGTTGGTACTTGATAATAGTAACTGTAATATCCTGTTTAGGAGAGAAACGTAAGACCAAAGCATCATTCGCTACCTTATCAGCTCAAAATGGTATTTGTAACATATCTGTAGTTGGAAATATGGCCATTTGACTAACAGGAGTGAGGTTCTTAAATTTGAAGCAAAAGAAACTATCCCACGAATCGACGATATGGCCCAATTGAAGTCATTTACACATTACAACAGCACCAACAAAGCAACGTATAGGTACTAATACAACTTGCATAAATTAATCTCAAACCAATTTGGGCACTCCAAAGTAAGATTGCACCTAGTTGCCACATTAACTAAACAACGAAGGAAGCTAATAAATAATGCAAAAAGGACAGGAAAATCGGATATAAGACGGAAGTTCATCAACCTAAAAATCAAACAAAATAGTCCCTCCATCCCAATTTATGTAATGTTGTTTGACTGACCACGAAATTTAATAAGGAAAAATAAAAACTTTAAAACAAGATAGACATTTGTGTGGCTACAAATCATCGCATTAACTGTATTTAGTGTCACGTAAAATGGAACATAGACAACAGAGCGAGTATGATTTTACCCAATTTCCCCTATATCAAGACAGATAATCAGAACCTATCCAAAAACATAATTCAACAAAATCCTATAGCACCCACAAAATTCTTGAACAGTAAAATCAAACTCCATGATTTATTTACAACCAAGAACACAACAACTTAACACGAAATATATTACTCCCACGGAGTTTAATTTTTTGGTCTAAAATGGGTGATATATTTGAGTAGCTATACGAGTATTTTAAAATTAAATTTTTACTAAATTTTAAAATTCTTTCTTTTTAGGAAACCAAAAGCTGACTAAAAATGAAGAATGTTACCTAAATTGGAACAGAGGGAATATGAATAAACTTACCCCCAAAAATCTTCGATAGTGGAAAAAGTGTAAACATCGCGAAGGGCGCTGCCCCAACCAGCTTGTCTAGATTTAGCCGTAGGATTATCAAACCAAAAAGTCCAAGAATTCTCTAACGGGTGCTTAGCTTTGATTTCTTTGCTCAAATATGACGCCGTATCGTCTGATTCCCCCACGATTTCTCCTTCTTCAGGTCCATCGTCGGCTACTTCTACTTCATCTACCCGCAATTTCTCAGATTCCTCTGCCATTTTCGTGTGTTTTCTAGGTTGTAGCTTGCTTTTTAGTAATAGATTTTAGTAGGAAAAGGGGCACTTGTAGTTCTTCTTTGGTTCAAGACTTCCTTTTCCTTATTTTGGACGGTAACTTGAAATAATGATAAATTTTCAAAAACCAATATGTCATTATTAGCTTGTTATAGCTATTATTTATTAAATTACTTCATATAGCTATATTTTCAGTTGTTATATATTATATTCGATGTATTTTTACTACTGTATTCATGAATACAATAGCAAAACTCAAGCGAAAAACAGGAGAGTCCAGCTAAGCAGAGAATGTATTCGGCTGTATTCGCGAACTGTATTCGAGAATACATTAACGAAATTTGAGAAAAAAAAGTCTTCATCTGTTTAAAAACGGTAAGTGAATCAATTAACGCGATAGACTCCTAATATAACTCAACAAACTCAATTATAACACACAAAATTTATATTTTCAGTTATAGAAAAAATTCTCATCAACCGAAAATCACCCCAAAAATATAGTAATCTTCAGATATTCAATCCATCCTTTCTTTTTTTTAGTGATATCTTTACTAAAATATTTTTTAGTGGTATCTTTACAAATAAATTTATATATTGAAATTATATAATTACATTAAATACAGTTAAATAAATAAAAATACATTAAATACATGAAGTATAGTAGGTCATCTATAGTGCAAAAATATATGAATACATACTGCAAATACATTTGAATACATATATACATATGAATACATAAATTATATTAATTAAAAAATATATGAATACATTCATGAAATACAGCGAGACACTGAATACAATAAAATACATGGAATATAGCGAGATACATTGAAATACAATGAAAAAAAGACAGTGAATACAATAAAATACATGGAATACAGCGAGATACATTGAAATACAATGGGGAAAAAAAGTAACATACTCTTCAAGTTCCTCATCCCCAAACTCCGTCCCTAATCCACCGATATCTAGGTCGCCGCCCTGTGGGGTGTTGCCGCCGGTTAAATGAAGACAGTTGTTGAAGAAGCACCAATTTAAAGTATCAAACGAAAACTAGAGACAGAACTTCTTCAGATCTCACGAGGCAAACATGAACAATCAATGCAAAATCTAAGAAAAAATTAAAATGTGTAAAACAACTGTGTGAAAGAAATCGTCGGCCAGAGGAGGGGGTTAGGGGTGACACAACAAGTAAGGGGGCAAGTGGTCGCTGGCCAGACCTGTCATTGGCAGAACACAGCCCCTGCTAGGGTTTCTAAAAGCAGAGGAGGAAAAAACTTACGAAAAAGAGAAGAAAGAGGAAAGAGAAAGGAGGAGAGAGGGAAGAGAGAGGGAGATAGAAAAATAATACACAGCGTATTTAATGGCTTAAAGGTAGGAAGTGGCCATAAATAGATATTTTTTTATAAAAATTAAAAGGTAGCTATAGGAGATAAATTTTTAAAAGAGTATTTATTTATAATAAATAAGGTATCAACATTTGATATATGAGGTAAAATTTCCTAAAATAATCTTTATCCAAGACCTAAAGTTCAAAAATAGCCATTTTTGAACTAGTAATTAAAAATTAGCCACAAATTCAAAAATCGTTAAAATAGTCTCTTAAGTTTGGATTGTTAACTTAAAATAATCTTCTACCCGAAACGGTGGAATATTAGTGGCTAAATTTCAAAAAAAGCAATTCTTTGGACTTGTAATTGAAAATAGCCACTGATTCAAAAGTCATCAAGAAATAATCCCTTAAGTTTGGACAATAACTTAAAATAATCTTTATTTGAGACTATGGAATATTAATAGATAAAGTTTTCAAATATATCTATCTTCTGGACTTGTAATAGAAAAATAATCCCTGACTCAAAAGTCATTAAAAATAGTCCTTTAAGTTTGGACCGTCGTAACTTAAAATAATCTTTATGCAAGACGGTAGAATATTAGTAGCTAAAATTTCCAAATATATCTATTCTCTGGACTTGTAACAGAAAAATAATCACGGACTCAAAAGTCATTAAAAATAGTGCTTTAAGTTTGGACCGTCGTAACTTAAAATAATCTTTATGCAAGACGGTAGAATATTAGTAGCTAAAATTTCCAAATATATCTATTCTCTGGACTTGTAACAGAAAAATAATCACGGACTCAAAAGTCATTAAAAATAGTGCTTTAAGTTTGGACCGTCGTAACTTAAAATAATCTTTATGCAAGACGGTAGAATATTAGTAGCTAAAATTTCCAAATATATCTATTCTCTGGACTTGTAACAGAAAAATAATCACGGACTCAAAAGTCATTAAAAATAGTCCTCTAAGTTTGGACTGTAACTTAAAATTATACTTATCCAAGACGGTAGAATATTAGTGGCTAAATTTCAAAAATATCCATTTTTTGGACTTGTAATTGAAAAATAACCACAAACTTAAAAGTTATTAAAAATAGTCCTTTAAGATTGGACTGTAACTTAAAATAATATTTATCCAAGACGGTGAAATATTAGTGGCTAAATTTAAAAAATATCTATTTTCTGGACTTGCAATAGAAAAATAGCTACCGACTCAAAAGTCATTGAAAAATAGTTTTTTAAGTTTGGAGTAAACTTAAAATATCTTTTTCCAAGGCGGTGAAATTCTAGTGGCTAAAGTTCAAAAATAGCCATTTTTCTGGACTAGTAATTCAAGGATAGCTACAAAATAGCTAAATTTTGGAATTCATCACATTGTTATGGATTTGGAACTTTAAAATGTGAAACTTCATGAGAGTATCTTGGATGAAATCCAGGATACTATCATGAAGTTTATATCTTTTCTTTTCTTTTTTTGTTTGAAAGTCATGACATTATCATAGATTTTGAAAACCAGGACAATATCAGAGATTTTTCACTTGTTTAAGTTCGATTCCACATGATAATAGTGTTTTCACTTTTAAAATGATTAAATTTTAACAAATTTTTAAATTGTCTATTTTTTAAACCGGTCGGAAGATTGACTAACCCGTACAACTTTTACAATATTAGTTGTGTTTCAATATGCAAAAGAATGGTGTGACATTTTAAAATTTAGTGATGGTCTTCATGTCAACGTGCAGCTAATTTAATTCATTGATAAATTCTAGTAGTGAAATGTACGGAAAAAGTATAAGAACTTTCTCATGCTTTAATCTTAACCCTGGCTAAGTCCATTTCTTATTTCACTATACAATCTGCAAAATATAAACTTTAGGAAGATAATAATGTAAACATTTCCATATTATTAAAAACAAAAACTGATAAAATCCAATAAATACAAAATATTTTGCCATGCTTAAAGCTAGAGTTCTTGAATTAAGTTGCTGGTATGAAGTGCAACCAAAGACGCATATACCCCTTGAGGATTGTTCATGAGCATATCATGTGTTTCCTTCTCAGCAACAACACCATTTTTAACTACTGCAATAACATTTGCATTTTTAACTGTCGTTAGACGATATGCAACGATAACAGTTGTTCTATTCACCATCACTCGATCTAACGCTTCTTGTACTATACGTTCTGACTTTGTATCAAGCGCGCTAGTCGTCTCATCAAGTAGAAGTATTTTCACATCCTTCAATATGGCCCTCGCGATGGCGATTCTTTGCTTTTGTCCACCGGATAATTGAACCCCTCTTTCTCCAACTGTTGTATTATAACCACTAGGCAATGAAGATATGAAGTTATGTGCATTTGATGACTTTGCTACTGAAATGATTTCCTCTTCAGTCGCTTCTCCTTCTCTACCATAAGCAATATTAGAACTAATTGTTTCATTGAATAGTATTGGCTCTTGACCTACCAATCCCATTTGTTGCCTTAACCATCTTAAATTGAACTTTCTTATCTCAACTCCGTCGAGATATATGTTATTGATAGTAGGCTATATTTATGCAATTTAGAAACTATTTATACTCTAATTTAGTCGCACTTTATTGATATTTGAATGCTAAAAGATAACAAAATGCTCTAATTAAGAATTTTATGTTTTGCAGGAGCCACTCCGAGCTATGAGGAAGCTAAAGAGTGTTTTGGAGTCAATATGGAGTGTGGAAGGCCAATCGAAGGTTAGCCCGGTCGAAAAGGAGCGAGAAAAGTAAGGGGGGAGGTCCCCTCCAGGTGCGCGACTGTGGAGTTGACCGCGAATTGGACCGCACGCTGGAGGTAGAACACTGGCTGAAATCCGTGGCCGGATCCGCGGTCGAATCCGCGGCCGCGGACGGGCGGACGGAGGCCAACAACTCAGGGGCAATTATGTAATTTTTAAGGCGACTAACCTAAACCTATATGAAGCCTAATTTGCTGTCACGATCCGAAATTTACTACCGACGGGACCGTGATGGCACCTAACATTTCGCTTGCTAGGCAAACCAACGTTAGAGAATCATTAAACCAATTTCTTATTCACATTCAGTAATTAACAATAATTAACTAAGATAAAATATAATAAGTGCAGATTATCATAAAATTATATTAATTACTACCACCCGGATCTGGAGTCACAATTAACGAGCATTCTAGAATTTACTACAAGTAATAGTCTGAAAGAAATACAATTGTCTGAATGAAAGAAAACAGTAGAACATAAAAGATAGACAGAGACTTCAAGGTCTGTGAACGCCGACAGATCTACCTTGAGTCTCCGGACAGCGGACCAATAGCAAAACCTTGATCAACCTGAGCCGGTACCAAAATCTGCACAAAAAGTGCATAGTGCAGCATCAGTACAACCGACCCCATGTACTGGTAAGTGTCGAGCCTAACCTCGGCGAAGTAGTGACGAGGTTAGGACAAGACACCCACATGTAACCTGAACAATATAATCATGCTAGTGGCAACAACGGTAAAGAAGGAAATAATGTAGGAATAATGGGAAGGGGGCATACAGTGGGGGAAAAGCAAAGGAAAACTGCACGGCATCACCCTTTGTGCTTTTACTCTCAACCTCACCAAATAAATAAATAGAACGACGCGTCATCACCCTTCGTGCTTTTACTCTCAGCCTCATCAAATAAATAAATAAATAGAACGGCACGGCATCACTCTTAGTGCTTTAACTCTCAGCCTCAACAAATAAATAAATAGAACGGCACGACATTACCCTTCGTGCTTTTACTCTCAGCCTCACCAAATAAATAAATAGAACGGCACGACATCACCCTTCGTGCTTTTACTCTCACCCTCACCAAATAAATAAATAGAACGGCACGGCATTACCCTTCGTGCATTAAACCTCTCATAATATACACGGCATCACCCTTCGTGCTTTTACACTCTTCCTCACAATATAAATAATGCATGCACGGCATCACCCTTCGTGCTTTACACTCCTCCTCACAAATCACAGAATCAATAACAACGGATAGATAAGAGT
>AWOL01S0056105.1:84206-111203 GCA_000715115.1 Nicotiana otophora | reverse complement strand
CACAATGTAACCTCAACCTCGAATCAATATTCGAAAGTTACCAAATCTCAGTGAAACCAGATATAAGTCACCCAACATTTCAAATAACCCGCTAAGCATGGATAGTAGAATTTAAGGCTATAAAATAGACAAGAATAGAATTTCACTCGCATGCTATGACATGAAAACAACGCATAGATGCTCATCACCTCACCTATACATCGTATTTAACGAACCAAACACGTAGCAAATGAACACATAATACCTATTTTCTCAAGCCAAAGTTAGACACGACAATTACCTTGCTCTGAAGGCCACTTAATTCTCAATCACAGCTTTTCCTTTGGAATTCACCTACAAACCACTCATATCTATTCAAAAATGACCAATAATATCAAATATTGCTAAAGGAATCAATTATATTGCATAAATTAAATTTTCCAAATTTTCCTCCAAAAGTCAAACAATCGACCCCGGGCCCGCTTGGTTAAAATTCGAGGTTCGGACCAAAATCTGTTTACCCATTCACCCCCGAACCCAAATATATAATTGATTTTGGAATCTGACCTCAAATTGAGGTCTAAATCCTCAAATTTTC
Source organism: Nicotiana otophora (assembly GCA_000715115.1). Lineage (NCBI taxonomy): Eukaryota > Viridiplantae > Streptophyta > Magnoliopsida > Solanales > Solanaceae > Nicotiana > Nicotiana otophora. Next base: position 110,626 of record AWOL01S0056105.1, on the reverse strand, counting down.
GAAATCCCTAGTTTCTACCCTAACCCCTAATTTTACCATGAAAACTCTAGAATTTAGGTTGATAATTCAAGAAATGTAATGGGTAATTGAAATAAAATGGTTTAGTATTACTTACCAACACTTTGGGGAAGAAAATGACTCTTGAAAATCGCCTCTACCTGTTTGGTTCTGGAAAAATATTGAAGAAATGGCTTAAACCCGTGTTTGATTCTGTTTTATGCACTGGGCGCCAGTGTGCATCGCGTTCGCGATGCCACTGTCGCATTCGTGAAGGGTACTGCCTGCCAAGCCTTCGCATTGGCGAGACCCTGCTCGCGTTAGCGATCATTACTCCCCACTGGCCTTCACGTTCGCGAGGCATTGCTCGCGTTCGTGATGAAGGAACAACCAACCGTCCCCCAGGTGTGCCTAGCACTACGCGTTCGCGAGAAGCTGGTCGCGTTTGCGAAGGGTAACGCCCCCATCGCTTCGCGTTCGCGACTAAGCCTTCGCATTTGCAAAGAAGAAAACTTCAACTGCCCAGTTTACTCTTCGCGTTCGCGAAAGTACCTTCGCGAACGCGAAGAAGGACATGCCAGAACACCCGCTGCAGCAAAATACCAGATTTTCAAAGTCCAAAACATCCTGTGGCATATCCAAAACTCACCCGAGCCCTCGGGGCTCCAAACCAAACATGCACACAAGTCTAAAAAAATCAAAAGAACTTGCTCGCGCGATCAAATTGCCAAAATAACACCTAGAATCAAAAATTTAGCACCAAATCAAATGAAATTCTCGAGAACACTTTAAAATTTCTATTTTCTCAACTGGACGTCCGAATCATGTCAAATCAACTCTGTTTCTCACCAAATTTCACAAACAAGTCTTAAATATCATAATGAACCTGTACCGGGCTCCAAAACCAAAATACGGACCTGCTACTAACAATGCCAAATATCAATCAACTTTTAAAGACAAATAATTTCTAAACTTTTAATTTTCATCAACAATTCATAACTCAAGCTAGGGACCTCCGAATTCGATTCCGGGCATACGCCCAGGTCCTATAATTTGATACGGACCTACCAGGACCGTCAAAGAATGAATCTGATCCCGTTTACCAAAAATGTTGGTCGAAGTCAACTAAAATCAACTTTTAAGATAAAAATTCTTATTTTCATTAGTTTTCAACATAAAAGCTTTCCGGAAACCTGTCCGGATTGCGCACGCAAATCGAGAAGGGTAAAAATAAGATTTTTAAGGCTTAAAAGCGCAGATTTGAGTTCTATAACATAAGATGACCTTTTGGGTCATCACATTCTCCACCTCTAAAACAATCGTTCGCCCTCGAACGGACATAGAAAAGTACTTGGGCTGGTGAAAAGGTGGGAATATCTACTCCGCATATCTGACTCGGACTTCCAAGTAGCTGCCTCAATAGGCTGACCGCTCCACTGCAATCGAACTAAAGGGTAACTCTTTGATCTCAACTGGCGAACTTGCTGGGCTAGAATCGCCATCGGCTCCTCCTCGTAAGTCAAATCATTGTCTAATTGGACAGAGCTGAAATCTAACACATGGGATGGATTGCCATGATACTTTTGAAGCATGGACACATGGAATACCGGATGAACAGCTGCTAAACTAGGTGGCAACGCAAGCCTGTAAGCCATCTCTCCCACTCTCTCCAGAATCTCAAAAGGTCTGATATACCTAGGGCTCAACTTGCCCTTCTTTCCGAACCTCATTACACCCTTCATGGGTGAAACCCGAAGTAATACTCTCTCTCCGACCATGAATGCAACATCACGAACTCTATGGTCGGCATAGCTCTTCTGCCTGGACTGAACTGTGCGAAGTCGATCCTGAATAATCTTGACCTTATCCAAGGCATCTTGTACTAAGTCTGTGCCCAACAACCGAGCCTCTCCTGGCTCGAACCACCCAACTGGCGACCGACATCGCCTACCATATAATGCCTCATAGGGAGCCATCTGTATGCTCGACTGGTAACTATTGTTGTAGGCGAACTTTGCAAGGGGCAAGAACTGATCCCAAGAACCTCTAAAGTCTATGACACAAGAGCGGAGCATATCCTCCAAGATCTAAATAGTACGCTCGGACTGCCCATCGGTCTGAGGATGGAATGTTGTGCTCAACTCAACCCGCGTACCCAACTCACACTGTACTGCTCTCCAAAAGTGCGAGGTAAACTATGTACCTCGATCAGAAATGATAGACACGGGCACACCTTGAAGACGGACGATCTCCCGAATATAAATCTCTACTAACCACTCCGAGGAATAGGTAACTGCCACAGGAATCAAGTGCGCTGACTTAGTCAGCCTATCCACAATAACCCACAAGGCGTCGAACTTCCTCTGAGTCTGTGGGAGTTCAACAACAAAGTCCATAGTGATACGCTCCCACTTCCACTCAGGAATCTCCATCTGCTGAAGCAAACCACCGGGTTTCTGATGCTCATATTTCACCTGCTGGCAATTCAAGCACCGAGCCACGTAAGTAACTATATCTTTCTTCATCCTCCTCCACCAATAATGTTGCCGCAGGTCCTGGTACATCTTGGCAGCGCCTTGGTGAATAGAATACCGAGAACTATGAGCTTCCTCAAGGATCAACTAACGAAGCCCATCCACATTAGGCACACAAATACGACCCTGCATCCTCAAAACTCCGTCATCTCCAACAGTAATCTGCTTGGCACCACCGTGCCACACTGTGTCTCTAAGGACAAGTAAATGAGGATCGTCAGCCTGCCTATCTCTGATGCACTCAAACAAAGAAGACCGAGCAACTGTACAAGCTAGGACGTGGCTGGGCTCAGAAACATCCAACCTCAAGAACTGGTTGGCCAAGGCTTGAACATCAAATGCAAGCGGTCTCTCACCAACTGGAATATAAGCAAGGCTGTCCATACTCACTGCCTTTCTACTCAATGCATCGGCCACCATATTGGCCTTTCCCGGATGGTACAATATAGTGATATCATAGTCTTTCAATAGCTCCAGCCACCTCCTCTGCCTCAAATTGAGTTCCTTCTGCTTGAACAAATACTGCAAGCTTCGATGATCAGTGAATACCTCACATGGCACGCTGTAAAGATAGTGCCTCCCAATCTTCAGTGCGTGTACAATGGCTGCCAGCTCTAGATCATGAACATGGTAATTCTTCTCGTGAACCTTCAGCTGCCGCGAAGCATATGCAATAACCTTGCCACCTTGCATCAACACCGCACCCAAACCAATACGAGATGCGTCACAATATACTGTATAAGATCATGAACCTATAGGTAACTCCAATACGGGTGTCGTAGTCAAAGCAGTCTTGAGCTTCTGAAAGCTCGTTTCACACTCGTCTGACCACCTGAACGGGGCACCCTTCTGGGTCAATCTGGACAATGAGGTTGCTATGGATGAAAACCCCTCCACAAATCGACGGTAATAGTCTGCCAAACCCAGAAAACTACGGATCTCTGTAGCTGATGTGGGTCTAGGCCAGTTCTGAACTGCCTCAATCTTCTTAGGATCCACCTAAATACCCTCTGCTGATACAATGTGACCCAAGAAAGCAACTGCACTTAACCAAAACTCGCATTTTGAGAACTTAGCATATAACTGGATGTCTTTCAGAGTCTGAAGAACGATCCGAAGGTGCTGATCATGCTCCTCTCGAGTGTGGGAGTAGATCAAGATATCATAAATAAACACAACCACAAAGGAATCCAAGTAGGGCTTGAACACCCGGTTCATCAAATCCATGAATGTTGTTGGGGCATTTGTCAGCCCAAATGACATCACTAGAAACTCATAATGTCCATACCGAGTCCGAAAAGCTGTCTTAGGAACATCGGATGCCCTAATCTTCAACTGATGGTAGCCAAATCTTAGATCAATCTTCGAAAACACCTGGGCACCCTGAAGCTGATCAAATAAATCATCAACCCTCGGCAATGGATACTTATTTTTGATACTGACTTTGTTCAACTGCCGACAATCTATACACATCCTCATCGATCCATCTTTCTTCTTCACAAACAACACAGGTGCACCCCAGGGCGAGACGCTAGGTCTAATGAAGCCCTTATCAAGAAAATCTTGCAACTGCTCCTTCAATTCTTTCAACTCTGGCGGGGCCATGCGGTATGGCGGAATGGAAATGGGCTAAGTGCCCGGAGCTAAATCAATGCAGAAATCAATATCCCTATCGGGTGGCATCCCCAGCAGGTCTGCAGGAAACACCTCTGAAAACTCACGAACAACTGGCACTGAATCCATGGAAGGAACCTCCACACTGGAATCACGGACATAATCCAAATAAGTTAGACACCCCTTCTCGATCATATACCGAGCCTTCACGTAAGAGATAACCCTGATGGCAGAATGGCCAAGATTCCCTCTCCACTCTAATCGAGGAAACTCCTGCAAGGCTAAGGTCACCGTCTTGGCGTGACAATCTAATATGGCATGATAAGGTGACAGCTAATCCATACCCAGTATGACATCAAAATCAACCATGTCGAGAAGTAGAAGATACCCAATGGTGGCCACACACGAACGATAAACACAATCTACAATAATAGCACCTCTCACCGTTATGGACACATACACAAGAGCACTCAAAGAATCACAGGGCACAACCAAATAAGAATCAAAATAGGATGACACATAGGAGTAAGTAAATCCCGGATCAAATAGAACTGAAGCATCTCTACTGCAAACTGAAACAGTACATGTGATAACAGCGTCAAATGACTCAACCTCAGGCCTGGCTGGGAAAGCATAACACCGGGGCTAGGCCCACCACCCTGAACTACGTCCCTAGGATGGCCTCTCACTGGCTGGTCTTCACCTCGAACGGCCTGACCTCCACTTCTAACAGTCTGGCCTCTGCCTCTTGCTGCCTGACCCCTACCATCTAGCTGGCTGATCAGGTGGTGCAGCAACTGGTTCCGGAACCATGGCACGAGCACTCTGATGCTATGAGCTGCCCGTTGACCGAGGGCAAAATCTAGCAATGTGCCTCAGATCACCACAAGTATAACATAACTTCGACTACTGTGACTGCTAACCCTGAAATTGACCCTGTCGACCTGAATAACCACCCTGATGACTTTAGAGTGGAGGTGCACTAATAGGAGCCGGTGGTACACTGTAGGCTAGCTGGTCGGAATAATACATCTGAGGGCTACGACCACCTGAGACATAGCTGGCCCATCTCCGACCTGTGCCGCAATAACCGGCTGAACTAATCCGACTAGGTAAGTTGTTGGAGCCTGATACTGGGGAGCTATCTACTCCGGAGCGGGAGTGGTAGGAGTCTGGGCTCCTCCTCCAGCCTGAGAGACTGCTGGCGCCATGGGCAATATGCCAGTCTGGGCCACACTCTCCATAAGAGCCACCAAACTGACCAAAGCGTCCTGAAGTACTGGGGTAGCAATGAACCCCTCCGGAACCTGAGCTGGTCCTGTAGGAACAGTCTGGGCTGGAACCTCCTCGTCAAGCTCTATCTGAGGCTCCACTGTTGGGGCTGCTGCTCGGGCTCTAGGCTGAGCCCTACCCCTGCCTCGGCCTCGACCTTTGCCCCGCGTAGGAGCTGCCACTGGAGGCTCTGGCTGCTGCTCAGCTGAGGAAGTGGTACGTATTCTCGCCATTTGCGAGAGAATAAGAGTAGAAGAGTTCAATTAGCATTGAGAAAGCAAATTCGCACGATAGAGAAGAATATAAGTGAAACTTGTTCCTAAACTTCATAGCCTTTGGAAGATAAGCACAGATGTCTCTGTACCGATCCTCCAGACTTTACTAAGCTTGCTCGTGAATCATGAGACCTAGGCAACCTAATGCTCTGATACCAATTTGTCACAACCCGAAATTTACCACCGACGGGACCGTGATGGCGCCTAACATTTCGCTTGCTAGGCAAGCCAATGTTAGAGAATCATTAAATCAATTTCTTATTCCCATTCAGTAATTAACAATAATTAACTAAGATGAAATATAATAAGTGTGGAATATAATAAAATTATATTAATTACTACCACTCGAATCTGGAGTCACAATTCACAAGCATTCTAGAATTTACTACAAGTAATAGTCTGAAAGAAATATAACTGTCTGAATGAAAGAAAACAATAAGACATAAAAGATAGACGGGGACTTTAAGGTATGTGAACGCCGACAGATCTACCTTGAGTGTCCGGACAGCGGACCAATAGCAAAATCTCGATCAACCTGAGCCGGTGCCAAAATCTACACAGAAAGAGCAGAGTGCAGCATCAGTACAACCGACCCCATCTACTGGTAAGTGTCAAGCCAAACCTCAGCGAAATAGTGATGAGGCTAGGACAAGACACCCATATATAACCTAAACAATATAATCATGCTAGTGGCAATAACAGTAAATAAGGAAATAACGTAGAAATAATGGGAAGGGGGCATATAGTAGGGGAATACAATATAAAGAGTGAGAATAATGAAAAGACAGAATTAAACCGAAAATCATTAAACGAATTGAGCAAATAAAACAGCAAAGGAAAACTGCACGGCATCACCCTTTGTGCTTTTACTCTCGACCTCACCAAATAAATAAATAGAATGGCACGGCATCACCCTTCGTGCTTTTACTCTCAGTCTCACCAAATAAATAAATAGAACGGCACGACATCACCCTTCGTGCTTTTACTCTCTGTCACACCAATTAAATATCTAAATAGAACGGCAAGGAATCACCTTTCGTGCTTTTACTTTCAGCCTCACTAAATAAATAAATAGAACGGCACAGCATCACCCTTCCTGCTTTTACTCTCAGCCTCACCAAATAAATAAATAGAATGGCACAACATCACCCTTTGTGCATTAAATCTCTCATAATATACACGGCATCACCCTTCGTTATTTTACACTCTTCCTCACAATATAAATAATGCATACACGACATCACCCTTCGTGCTTTACACTCCCCCTCACAAATCACAGAATCAATAACAACGAATAGATATGAGTATCACAAAGAAACCAGTATTTTACCCATATTCAATATCACAATGTAACCTTAACCTTGAATCAATATTCGAAAGTTACCAAATCTCAGTGAAACCATATATAAGTCACCCAACATTTCAAATAACCCGCTAAGCATGGATAGTAGAATTTAAGGCTACAAAATAGACAAGAATAGAATGTCACTCGCATGATATGACTTGACAACGATGCATAGATGCTCGTCGCCTCACCTATACATCGTATTTAACAACCAAACACGTAGCAAATGAACACATAATACTTATTCTCTTAAGCCAAAGTTAGACACGATACTTACCTCGCTCTGAATGCCACTTAATTCTCAATCACAGCTTTTCCTTTGGAATTCACCTCCAAACCACTTGTATCTATTAAAACATGATCCAATAATATCAAATATTTCTAAAGGAATCAATTATATTGCATAAATTAAATTTTCCAAAATTTCCTCCAAAAGTCAAAAGATCGACTCTGGGCTCGCTTGGTCAAAACTCGAGGTTCAGACCAAAATTCGTTTACCCATTCACCCCCAAACCCGAATATATAATTAGTTTTGGAATCCGACCTCAAATTGAGGTTTAAATCCTCAAATTTCCGAAATCCCTAGTTTCTACCCTAACCCCTAATTTTACCATGAAAACTCTAGATTTTAGGTTGATAATTCAAGAAATGTAATGGGTAATTGAAAACAAATAGTTTAGAATCACTTACCAACACTTTGAAAAAGAAAAGGACTCTTGAAAATCGCCTCTACCCATTTGGTTCTGGAAAAATGTTGAAGAAATGGCTTAAACCCGTGTTTGATTCTGTTTTATGCACTGGGTGACAGTGTGCATCACGTTTGCGATGCCACTGTCGCGTTCGCGAAGGGTACTGGTTGCCAAGCCTTCGCGTTCGCGAGACCCTGCTCGCGTTCGCGATGGTTACTCCCCACCGGACTTGGCGTTCGTAAGCATTGCTCACGTTCGCGATGAAGGAATGACCAACCCACCCCCATGTGTACCTAACACTACGCGTTCGCGAGGAGCTGGTCGCGTTCGCGAAGGGTAACACCCTCATCGCTTCACTTTCGGTACTAAGCCTTCGCGTTTGTGAGAGTACCGTCGCGAACGCAAAGAAGGACATGCCAGAACACCTGCTGCAGAAAAATACCAGATTTTCAAAATCCAAAACATCCGGTGGTCTATCCGAAACTCACCCGAGCCCTCAGGGCTCCAAACCAAACATGCAACAAATCTAAAAACATCATACGAACTTGCTCGCGTGGTAAAATCGCCAAAATAACACCTAGAATCACGAATTTAGCACCACATCAAATGAAATTCTCAAGAACACTTTAAAACTTCTATTTTTCTCAACTAGACGTCTGAAGCACGTCAAATCAACTCCGTTTCTCACCAAATTTTACAGACAAGTCTTAAATATCATAATGAACCTGTACCGGGCTCCAGAACCAAAATATGGACCCGATACTAACAATGCCAAATATCAATCAATTCTTAAAATAAATAATTTTCAAACTTTTAATTTTCATCAAAATTTCATAACTCAAGCTAGGGACCTCCGAATTCGATTCCGGGCATACGCCCAGTTCCTATAATTCAATATGGACCTACCGGGACCGTTTACCAAAACTATTGACCGAAGTCAACTAAAATCATCTTTTAAGGCAAAAATTCTTATTTTTATTAGTTTTCAACATAAAAGCTTTCCGAAAACTAGCCCGGACTGCGCACATAAATCGAGGAGGATAAAAATGAGATTTTTAAGGCTTAAAAGCGCAGATTCAAGTTCTATAATATAAGATGACATTTTGGATCATCACATTCACCTAGAAGAGTAGGGGAGCTGTTTTTAGGAGATTTTGGAGGAACATTTAATGTAATGCCCTCATTGCTACTAGAATCAATTCTCGGTTTGCTGTCGAGTATTTTCGAATATTGAAGTAGAAACTCCTTTACTTTTACTCAGATCAGAGGGAAGGTTGCTAAGAATAGAAAGCCCAATCGATGCCATCGTTAAAGCAAAAAAGACCTGCAAAAGAAAGTTATTTAGGGAACTCTAATGCTAGTTGTGTTTATGTTGTGTCAACTGACAGTATAAAGAATTTGTACACTATCAGATTAAGTTAAGCTACAATAATAGGTAATTCTTCATATCATATAATAACGTGGTGAATAGATTACTAACATGTTTTAATCGAATAAATTGCTCTTATATTATAAAAGTTATTTGCACTGTTAGTATATACGACTTAAACTCAAAAAGTTATAGATATGTACCTTAAAAACTTCTGAGAATTTCGCTTTGTCATGCTTCATAAGGCTCCAAGGTAGAATGCTAACGCATAAAATATTAAAGCCTAAACAAACTCCACTAACTTATCTGTTTTTCAACTGCTCGCACACTTCTAATTGAATCTCGTGTTCCGTTGTATTTTGGGGCGATGCAGTTCTCAAAGATTGTTATTTAATTAATCGGATGCTTTCGTCTCCCATCAAGGATCAGATTCCGCATTCAGTATTGTTTCCCTAGTCAGCCTTATACTCCCTTCCACCTCGTATTTTTGGGTGCACGTGTTTTGTTCATAACTTAGCCCCTGGGAAAAATAAGTTAGCTCCTCGTGCTCTCAAGTGTGTCCTCCTTGGTTATTCTCGTATTCATAAGGGATATCGTTGTTATTCACATGATCTTCATAGGTACCTTATATCAGCTGACGTCACATTTTTTGAGTCTAAACCTTTCTTTACTTCTGCTGACCACCATGATATATCTGAGGTCTTACCTATACCGACCTTTGAGGAGTTTACTATAGCTTTTCCTCCACCTTCGACCACAGAGGTTTCACCCATACTAACCATTGAGAAGTCTAGTGTTGTTCCTCATAGTTCCCCAGCCACAGGAATACCACTCTTGACTTATCGTTGTCGTCCGCTCCCTACATCAGGCCCAACTGGTTCTCGTCCTATACTTGACCCTACTCCTACTGCGGGCCCTGCTCCTAGTACACCGAAAATACTTCGGAAAGGTATATGGACCACACTTAACCCTAATCCTCATTATGTCAATTTGAGTTATCATCATCTATCATCTCCTCATTATGCTTTTATATCTTCTTTGTCATCGGTTTCCATCCCTAAGTCTACAGGTGAAGCGTTGTCTCATCCAGGATGGCGACAAGCTATGAGTGACGAGATGTCTGCTTTACATACAAGTGGTACTTGGGAGCTTGTTCCTCCCCCCTCAAGTAAATCTACTGTTGGTTGTCGTTGGGTTTATGCAGTCAAAGTTGGTCTCGATGGCCAGATTGATCGACTTAAGGCATGTCTTGTTGCCAAAGGATATACTCAGATATTTGGGCTAGATTACAGTGATACCTTCTCCCCCGTGTCTAAAGTGGATTCGGTCTGCCTTTTTCTATCCATGGTTGCGGTTCGTCATTGGCCCCTCTATCAGCTGGACATTAAGAATGTCTGTCTTCGCGTGATCTTGAGGATGAGGTTTATATGGAGCAACCACCTAGTTTTGATGCTCAGGGGGAGTCTCGTGGCCTTGTATGTGGCTTGTGTCGGTCACTTTATGGTCTAAAGCAGTCTCCTCGAGCCTGGTTTGGTAAGTTCGGCATGGTTATCCAGGAGTTTGGCATGCCTCATAGTGAAGCTGATCACTCTGTGTTTTTATCGGCACTCTACTTCAAGTCTCTGTATTTATCTGGTAGTCTATGTTGATGATATTGTTATTACTGGCAATGATCAGGATGGTATTACCAATCTGAAGCAGCATCTCTTCCAGCACTTCGAAACTAAGGGTTTAGGCAGATTGAAGTACTTTCTAGGTATCGAGGTTGCCTAGTCCAGCTCAGGTATTGTTATTTCTCAAAGAAAATATGCTTTAGACATTCTTGAGGAGACATGGATGATAGGTTGAAGACCTGTTGACACTCTGATAGACCTGAATTCTAAACTTCTGCCAGGACAGAGGGAGCCGCTTAGCGATCCTGCAAGCTATAGGCGGTTGGTTGGAAAATTAAATTATCTCACAGTGACTAGACCCTACATTTCTTATCTTGTGAGTGTTGTAAGTCAGTTTATGAATTCTCCCTGTGATAGTCATTGAGATGCAGTTGTCCGCATTGTTCAGTATATAAAATTGGCTCCAGGAAAAGGGTTATTGTTTGAGGATCAAGGTCATGAGCAGATCGTTGGGTACTCAAATGCTGATTGGGCAAGATCACCTTCTAATAGACATTCTACATCTGGATATTGTATTTTAGTATGAGGCAATTTGGTGTCCTGGAAAAGCAAGAAACAAAATGTAGTTGCTCGGTCTAATGCAGAAGCAGAATATCGAGCATTGGCTATGGCAACATGTGAGCTAGTCTGGTGAAATTTGGTGAAATCAGTCGGATGGAACTTGTGTGTGATAATCAAGCTGCCCTTCATATTGCATCAAATCTGGTGTTCCATGAGAGAACTAAACACATTGAGATCGATTGTCACTTCTTCAAAGAAAAGATACTTTCAGGAGAGATTGCTACAAAGTTTTTAAGGTCGAATGATCAACTTGCATATATTTTCACCAAGTTTCTCACTAGTTTTCGTATTGGTTATATATGTAACAAGCTCGGTGCATATGGTTTGTATGCACTAGCTTGAGGGGGAGTGTTAGTTTACAGCTATGTACATAGTGTAGTCTTGTCCCACATTGGAATAAGAGTAGTATGTCCTTGTATAGTATAGCTATAAATAAGGACCTCTTGTATTGTATTGAACATCCAATATCAATAACATATTTTCTCCCGTGCTTTCTCACAAGGCTGACCAATGCCCCAGCAGCATTCATGCACTTGATGAACAGTGTATTTCAGCTCTATCTTGACTCATTCATCATTATGTTTATTGATGACATTCTGGTGTACTCCCGAATTGGAGGGATCATGAGCAACACCCGAGGACTGTGCTCCAGGCCCTGAGGGAGGAGAAGTTGTATGCAAAATTTTCGAAATATGATTTCTGGCTAGATTCAGTGGCATTTTTGGGCCATGTGGTATCGAGTGATGGGATCAAGGTAGATCCGAAGAAGATTGAAGTAGTGCAAAGTTGGCCCAGACCATCCTCATCTACGGAGATTCGGAGTTTTCTTGGCTTGGCGGGGTATTACTGTCATTTTGTAAAGGGTTTCTCGTCTTATGCTGCACCTATGACCAGATTGACCCAGAAGGGTGCTCCGTTCAGGTGAACCGAGGATTGTGAGTAGAGCCTTCAAAAGCTTAAGACTGCTTTGACTAAAGCCCCAGTGTTGGTATTGCCTACTGGTTTGGGGTCCTATACCGTATATTGTGATGTGTCGCGCATTGGTCTCAGCATAGTGTTGATGCAGGACGATAGGGTGATTTTCTACGTGTCTAGACAACTGAAGGTTCATGAGAAGAACTATCATGTCCATGACCTCGAGTTAGCAGCTATTGTTCATGCCTTGAAGATCTGGCGGCACTATTTGTATGGTGTTCCTTGTGAGGTTTTCACCGATCACTGGAGTCTACAACATCTGTTTAAACAAAAGGATCTTAACTTGCAGCAACAGAGATGGTTGGAGCTGCTTAAGGATTATGACATAACCATCCTCTATCATCACGGAAAGTGCAATGTGGTGGCCAATGCCTTGAGTCGCAAGGCGGAGAGTTAGGGGAGTTTGGCATATCTACCAGTAACAGAGAGGCCTTTAGCCTTGGATGTGCAGGCCTTGGCCAACCAGCTGGATGTTTCCGAACCGAGCAGAGTTTTGGCTTGTGTGGTTTCGCAGAATTCTTTATACGATCGCATCAAAGAACGCCAGTATGATGACCCTCATTTGCTTGTCCTTAAGGACATGGTTCAACATGGTGATATCAGAGATGTTACTATTGGGGATGATGGGGTATTGAGGATGCAGGGTCAGGTTTGTGTGCCTAATATGGAGGGGCTACGCAAGTTGATTCTTGAGGAGGCCCACAGTTCGCGGTATTCCATTCATCCGGGTGCCGCGAAGATGTATCAGGACTTGAGGCAGCATTATTGGTGGAGGATAATGAAGAAGGATATAGTGGGGTGGGGTTTGTAGCTCGGTGCCTCAACTGTCAGCAGGGAAAGTATGAGCATCAGAGACCGGGTGGATTTCTTCAGAGGTTAGAGCTTCCAGAGTGGAAATGGGAGCGGATCACCATGGATTTCGTAGCTAGGCTCCCACGGACTTCGAGGAAGTTCTATGCTATTTGGGTGATTGTGGCTCGGCTGACCAAGTACGCGTACTTCATTCCAGTTGGGACTACTTATACTTCAGAGTGGTTGGCTGAGATTTACATCCGAGAGATTGTTCGCCTCCACGGCGTGCCAGTGTCCATCATTTCAGATCGGGGCACGCAGTTCACATCACAGTTGTGGAGAGTCGTACAACGAGAGTTGGGTACCCAGGTTGAGTTGAGCACAACATTTCACCCTCGGACGGACGGACAGTCCGAGCTCACTATTCAGATATTAGAGGATATGCTACGCGCTTGTGTAATTGATTTTAGGGGTTCTTGGGATCAGGTTCTGCCACTCGCGGAGTTTGCCTACAATAACAGCTACCAGTCAAGCATTCAGATGGCTCCATATAAGGTTTTGTATGGGAGACAATGTAGATCTTCGGTGGGTTGGTTTGAGCCTGGGGAGGCTAGGCTATTGGGTACTGACTTGGTCCAGGATGCTTTGGACAAGGTTAAGATAATTCAGGAGCGTCTTCGCACGGCGCATTCCAGACAGAAGAGTTATGCCGACAGGAAGGTCCGTGATGTTACTTACATGGTTGGGGAGAAGGTACTGCTCAAGGTTTCACCCATGATGGGTGTTATTAGGTTCGGGAAGAAGGGCAAGTTGAGCCCTCGGTACATTGGGCCATTTGAGGTACTTCAGAGGATTGGGGAGGTGGCTTACAAGCTTACCTTGCCACCTAGTTTGTCGAGTATGCATCCAGTATTTCATGTTTCTATACTCCGGAAGTATGTCGGCGATCCGTCTCATGTTTTGGATTTCAGCACAGTTCAGTTGGATGGTGATCTGACTTATGATATGGAGTTGGTGGTCGTTTTGTATCGACAAGTTCAAAAGTTGAGGTCAATGGACATAGCTTCAGTAAAGGTGAAGTGGATAGGTCAGCCAGTTGAGGAGGTACTTTGGAGACCGAGTGAGAGATGCGAAGCAGATATCCACACCTATTTGAGACTCCAGGTATGTTTCTAGACACGTTCAAGGACTAACATTTGTTTAAGAGTGGGAGGATGTCCTGACGGGTCATTTTGAGAGTCTTAGCCTCGTTCCCCCATTTACTGTTTATTTTTTACTTTATAACTATTACGTGACTTGTCGGAGTAGTCAGTTCGGGTCCGGTGTGATTTCAAAATGAGACACTTAGTCTCAAGGTTGAAAACTTAAGTTAAAATATTTGACAGGATGTTGATCTTTGAATAAACGACTCCAGAACGGAGTTTTGATATTTCTATTAGCTCTGTTAGGTGATTTTGGACTTAGGAGCGTTTTCGAATTGTGATTTGGAAGTCCGCAGTGGAATTAGGCTTGAAATGGCAAAAATTAAATTTTTGAAAAGTTTGGCCGGGAGTGGAATTTTTTATATCAGGATTGGATTCCAATTTCAGAAGTTTGAATAGGCCCGTGGTGTCATTTGTGACTTGTGTGAACAATTTGGGGTCAATCGGATGTGATTCGATAGGTTTCGTCATCATTTGTAGAAATTGGAAATTCAAAGTTCATTAGGCTTGAATCTATGTGTGATTCGTGTTTTTGATGTTGTTCGAGGTGGTTTAAAGGCTCAACTAAGTTCGTATGAGGTATTAAGATTTGTTGACATGTTTGGTGGTTTGAAGCCTCGGGTTGATTTCGGATAGTTAACGGAACGATTTGAAGTTTGAGAGAAGTGCTGAAGCTCACCAGCTTCTGGTGTAATCGCACATGCGGAGTGGGGATCGCAGGTGAGATCTCGCAGAAGTGAGGGGTGAACCGCAGAAGCATAGTTGGGCTGGACTGGGCAGGGCACAAGTGCGAGGGTCTAACCGCATCTGCGAGCACGCAGGTACGAGCGAGGCTCCGCAAATGCGAAATTGTGAGGGGGGCTTGCTTCCGCAGAAGCGGGTAGAAGGCAGCAGAAGCGCCTCCGCAAGTGCAGAACCTGAAGCGCAGATGCGAGCCTGGGGGACTTAAGTGATTTTCGCATAAGCGGGGAATTGACTGCAGAAGCAGTTCTGCATGTGCGGATATATGGCCGCAGGTGCGAAAAGCCCGGGCATAATGTTTAAAAGCAAGGGTTCGCGATTTTGGCTTCATTTCAAGCTCGGTTTAGGCATTTTTGAGAGGGTTTTCGAGGGGATTCTTAAGGTAAGTCCCTTGTGCTTATTTTTTATCAATAATATTGCTTCTCCGTTGATTTTCCCACCTAGTGGGTGTGTATTTAAGGTGTAAATTGGGAGTTTGAGGCTAGGGATTTGGAGAGTTTGATTTGGGATTTGGGAGACTTTTTGGTGTCGGATTTTGATAGATTTGGTATGGTTAGACTCGTGGTTGAGAGGGCTTTCGGGTTTTGTAACTTTTATCGAATTTTGAGACGTGGGCTCGGGGGCCGACTTTTGAGCTTTTTATTTTGATTAATAACTTAGCATTTCCTTATGGAGTTGATTCCTTTAGTCCGTATTGATTATATCATGTTGTTTATGGCTAGTTTCGAGGAATTCAAATGTCGTTTCGCGAGGCAAGGGTGTGTTGGAGTAGAAATTTGCTCGTATTGAGATAATTAACAGTTCTAAATTTGGTTCTAAGGGTACGAAACCCCGTATTTTGTGTCATGTATTTGGTTTTGAGGTGACGCGCATACTAGGTGACGGGCGTGTGAGCGTGCACCGTAGAAATTATGACTTGGTCAAATTCCGTGAAACCGTGTAGTTGTATAATCTGTTGTTATCTGTACATTCTCCATGTATTAGAGAAATTTAACCCCAAATCATGTTTAGGCTACGTGTTAGCATTGTAGGGACCCACATAGGTTGTGTACATGTTGAATTATCTGCTAAATTGTTGTTTGTACTCAGTCACAATTTATTTGTATATTACATCTCAGTCTCTATTGTTCATTTTTTATGCATCATATCATTGTTGCATGGGATGCTTATTATGACTTCTGATAGCCCGAGAGACTAGAGAGGTTGATGACTGAGTGAGGTCGAGGGCCTAATTGTGAGGTATTATACTATAGCACGTGAGTTGTCCGTGCGGATCCAAATATTATACTATAGCACGTGAGTTGTCCGTGCGGATCCAAATATTATACTATAGCACGTGAGTTATTCGTGCAACACGTGCGTTGTCCGCGCGGATCCAGATATTATATTATAGCACGTAATCTGTCCGTGCAGCACGTGAGTTGTCCGTGCAGATTATAGCGCTTGGGCTGAAGGAGCCCCTCCGGAGTCTGTACACACACCCAGTGAGCGCAGGTACCTACTGAGTGCGAGTGTCGAGTGCCGAGTGTTGAGTGAATGAGAAGGTTGAGTGACTGTGGCCCTGAGAGGATGCATTTGATCTCATTATTATTGCACTTAGCTGCCATGTATCACTGCCTTTATAATTTCTGGAGGATATTATACTCTGTTTCAGTTGAACCTGACATGAAATTACTGTTTTGGCCTTAATTGTCGAACTTGAAAGCATGTCTACTTTCTTATTTAAAATCACTGTAATTGTACTATAACTGTGAAGCTCGTCACTACTTTCATTTCTTTATTTAGTATTATTACTTGTTGAGTTGGTTGTACTCATACTACACCCTGCACTTCGTGTGCAGATCCAAGTATTTTCGGACGCAGTGGGTGTTGATTTTCGCGCACGGTTGATCTTCTAGAGATTTCGAGGTAGTTGTCGGCGTTTCACAGACCTTGTTTCTCCTTCCATATCTTTTCGCTTGTTGTATTTAGTTTCAAACTATATTAGACAGTGTTTTTCAGACTGATGATGTATAGATGCCCATGTACTCAGTGACACCCCGATGTTGGGAATTTACGCGTCGTATTTTGGATTTTCTATCTCGTTTATGCGAAATTGTTATCATTTAAACTGTTTTAAAGCCGTTTTCTGTTAAGTGTTGGAGTTATTTCATAAATGTCGGCTTGCCTAATACCACGATAGGCGACATCACGACAGGTTAGGATTTTGGATCGTGACAACAACTAAAGAGGTAGCGAGACTAAGCGCAATTTCAGGAAGATTTGGACCTTCATTTAGGGCGAGACAAAATGGGCGGGCACAGTCGATCTGGTGTCCGAGCCGATTGGTCAGACGAAGACTACTTCACTTATTATTTTAGTATTAAACACATATCCCAGAATGAAATGGAATGGAATAGAAAGAACGCTAAGCGCTAGAAAATCATCTTATGACAATATTATATGAAATAAAAAATAATAATAATAACAATAGAAATAAAAATAAAAAGTACTAGAAATTTTTAATATTTTGTAGTGACATATAAATCTCTGAAAGGCTAAACAACAACGAGAAATATGAAATACGTACCCCAAAAATCTTCAGACAGTCGAATAAGTGTAAACATCACGAAGGGAGCTTCCCCAAGCAGCTTGTCTAGATTTAGCCATAGGATTATCAAATCAAAAAGTCCAAGAATGTTCTAATTGGTGTTTCGCTATGATTTCTTTTCCCAAATACGACGTCGTATCGTCGGATTTTCCCATTATTTCTCCTTCCTCAGGTCCATCGTCCACTACCTCTCCTTTATTCACCTTCAACTTTTCAGCTTCCTCCAACGTTTTCGCTTCCCCTGCCATTTTGGTGTTATGTACTTAGCTTTGGTGGGAAATGGGTATTTAAATAGTTTTTTCGTTCTAAGACTTTTTTTCCAACTTATAGACAACCAAATTAGACCCTTAAGTTTCTTCTTCCTTTTTTTTGGCCCTTAGGTTTGGACTGTAACTTAAATTAGTCTTTATCCGAGATGGGAATTATAATACCACAATAAAATATAGGATTAGTTTATCCCACGTTTTGATAGAATTTGTAATTCCTGAATTAGTAATCCTAAAATTGTTTATGCCATAATTATAAAATTAGCCTATACTTTTTTGCTTATCTACTTTAGTCTATTGTAGCTTATAATTTAGTCTATTGTGTATAAAATTAGCCTAAACGTTGTTGGGTGAATTAAAGTGAAAAAAATAATATGTTAAAAGTTTTGACAAATTGATGAATATGGTTTGTTGAGGAAGCCATTTTTCATTTGTGATAAAAATTGAAACGATTAGGTAAAGATTTATGCTATTTGGTGATATTTTTGGTGAGTTGAAGCTCGTATATAAGTTGTGGAGAAAAAAAAACAACTAAAAATGCCAACTTAGATTTTATTC
This sequence comes from Nicotiana otophora, assembly GCA_000715115.1. NCBI lineage: Eukaryota > Viridiplantae > Streptophyta > Magnoliopsida > Solanales > Solanaceae > Nicotiana > Nicotiana otophora. The sequence goes on along the minus strand of AWOL01S0056105.1, from coordinate 92,173 downwards.
TTTTACATCTTGTTTGGATGGTTGTTACCTATTGTATGGTATCGTATTGTTACTTTAAATGCAATATTTATTTTGATACATCAAAACGATGCAATACAATACCATATGATACATTATGAAAACGATACGTAACAACTATTCAAACAAGTTGTTAGAAAAAGAGGCAGGACTAAAACTGTCAAGTGGCAGCTTATCATATGATAGATGATTGTACAAACAGAGCTAATGTCTAAACTTTCCAGTCCAGATTCTGTTTCTTGCATTCCCCCATTGTAGCAAGAAAACTACACTGTATAACGATTCTTGGCACCTCTGCCGTGCCTCTCTGCGTCTTCCTGCAAAAGACATGAGTTTAGCAAATTATGAGAAACTGATTTGAAGGCATACCATAAATAAGATGCCATACATGAAATATGAAGTCAATCGAGTCGCTGTAATCCAGAAACTCCTTCCATTGCTTACCAATGCTAACCTGCAGAGAGAAGTTTCAAGAGAATCTAGTGAGAATTGGTTAGTTTATTTCCCGCGAAAATGCAGTTCCACGACTTGTTGTCTTGTTCTCTGTTTTTTTCCACTTCTTGTATTCAATTCTATTGATTTTTAATCTAACAATGAACTTCAGAAACTTGATTTCCATGTTAAAAATCTGAAAGACTTTCTCTGGTGAAAGGATTTTAGGTGTTTTCAACTATGGCTATTTATTAAACCCAAAACATGATGTTAAGTACTATTAACATAAAAATTAACAAACTGATAATAGTTGAAAGGATTCAATATTGTCAATGATGCACAAAAGGGGATCCACTTGCGAAATTAGACTAAAACGGCCTGGTATTTCAAATGGATGAGGCCATCAAAAAAGGGGGAATCGGGGAATGCCGACCACTATATATTCTAGCAGAATAAGGGAAGGGGGTGACAGAAAAGGGTATTTTATCAAACATAAAATAAAACTTAACCCTTGGGACCACCAAGAGATTCCCTATGCCCTTAACCAGAGGTTTCGGGTTCGAGCCCTATAAATGGAGAAATATATAATAGGGAGCGTTTCCCCTTTAAGAAGTCCCTATGCGGCATGAATTCCGATTAGTCGGGCCAGTGAGTACTTGGTACCAGATGGTACACCAAAAAAGAAAATACTTAACCTTTGGGATAAAAGAATTGCAAAGACTTTTCGAACCGGCTGCAGATCTTGGAATGATGCCAAAATCTCCTAATAACACTAAATACTTAGTAACGACATATCAAGCAGGAATGCAACAGACTATTTGACAACAATATCACTGCTTCACAGAAATAACATCCTACACCTGGACCAGTCCGCATCATTATTTTTTCCTCTGTAAGTTCTCTTCATCCAAGCTTCACATAACTCAATTGCCAATGAAGCAATAATTTATCGCAGACAAATTGGCACTTTGCTTCATCCATAAGCATATTTCTTTTGCTTCCAGCTTTTCATGAAAGTAATTCACTATCAAAAGCTAAAAAGTTTGACAACTGTGCTATATGCCTATATATCTGATGACTTCCCCTCTAACTTCTAATATCCCCAATGTTACATGTATGTCATAGGGTACTATACATCAGTTTCTAGTTGTCAAAAGAAGTTATGTCAGGAATGAAATTAATACACACACAAAAAAAAAAAAAAAAAAAACATACACACATCAAAACAAATAGTAGCCGACATAATCATTATTATTATTATTATTATTATATTATTATTTTAATAACAGTGGTGTCAACGCCAGCTTGCGCGTACCTCGACTATTCAACGTGATACCTACTATCTCTCACCAGCACAGGTACCTGGTAATTCTACCCACCAAGGCTTGGATAAACAGAAAGAAATCATCTAGTGCTTTTGCCTCCATTGGGAATTGAACTTGAGACCTCATGGTTCTCAATTCATTTCATTGATCACTAGACCACACCCTCGTTATCTTATGCATTATTGTTAAATGGTATCACAAGATGGTTTAGATGATGTATTTCTTGAATAAACATGAGCACCACATATGCACACAACAAAATTGTCTGCCCACTTGGTCCACGAAAATGACAAACCTGGTCATTGACGTCAAAAATAAAAAGTACTCCCTCCGTCCCATTTTTTCTCTTTGACTAGGCACGGAGTTTAAGAAAGAAAGAATAACTTTTGATACTTGTGGTAAAACAAGCTATAGATATGTGTGGCTGTAAATCATCTCATTAAAGGTAAAATAGAAAGTTCAAAGTTAAATTATTCCTAAATATAGAAAAATATCATTCTTTTGAGGACGGACAAAAAAAGAAAGTGCATCACATAAATTGGAACAAAGGGAGTAATATAAATAGGCTATTTCATTGGTAACAAGCAAATTACCTGAGCTGTTTCATTTGCAGCATTCTTGGTCCATAAAGCTATTTTATCCTCCTTACCTCGGACATTAACTACTGCTCCACAAATTTCATCTCCATGATCGAATTGATGTCCAATCATTGCCAGCAGCTACAATAATCCCAAATGAGAAAATAAGAGTTGAAATAATATCGAAGGGGAAAATAACTTTACGAGAGTGCGCCCTAACATTAAGAACTGGATTAAAATATCCTCAGCATACCGTGTATAGCCAGCTGGTATCAGATTTACNAAAAAAAAAAAAAAAAAAAAAACATACACACATCAAAACAAATAGTAGCCGACATAATCATTATTATTATTATTATTATTATATTATTATTTTAATAACAGTGGTGTCAACGCCAGCTTGCGCGTACCTCGACTATTCAACGTGATACCTACTATCTCTCACCAGCACAGGTACCTGGTAATTCTACCCACCAAGGCTTGGATAAACAGAAAGAAATCATCTAGTGCTTTTGCCTCCATTGGGAATTGAACTTGAGACCTCATGGTTCTCAATTCATTTCATTGATCACTAGACCACACCCTCGTTATCTTATGCATTATTGTTAAATGGTATCACAAGATGGTTTAGATGATGTATTTCTTGAATAAACATGAGCACCACATATGCACACAACAAAATTGTCTGCCCACTTGGTCCACGAAAATGACAAACCTGGTCATTGACGTCAAAAATAAAAAGTACTCCCTCCGTCCCATTTTTTCTCTTTGACTAGGCACGGAGTTTAAGAAAGAAAGAATAACTTTTGATACTTGTGGTAAAACAAGCTATAGATATGTGTGGCTGTAAATCATCTCATTAAAGGTAAAATAGAAAGTTCAAAGTTAAATTATTCCTAAATATAGAAAAATATCATTCTTTTGAGGACGGACAAAAAAAGAAAGTGCATCACATAAATTGGAACAAAGGGAGTAATATAAATAGGCTATTTCATTGGTAACAAGCAAATTACCTGAGCTGTTTCATTTGCAGCATTCTTGGTCCATAAAGCTATTTTATCCTCCTTACCTCGGACATTAACTACTGCTCCACAAATTTCATCTCCATGATCGAATTGATGTCCAATCATTGCCAGCAGCTACAATAATCCCAAATGAGAAAATAAGAGTTGAAATAATATCGAAGGGGAAAATAACTTTACGAGAGTGCGCCCTAACATTAAGAACTGGATTAAAATATCCTCAGCATACCGTGTATAGCCAGCTGGTATCAGATTTACCCTTACTAAAGCTCATTGTCCACTTCCCTCCATTCGCACATACAGGATCTTCCCACTTTGGCTCAATTTTATGCTTAAAACAATGAAAGTCTGCTCCCGTAACTAACTTGCTTGGGTGGTTGATATTATTGTAAACACTGTTTGCAGAATTTAAGCGAGATGGTTCAAGGATTTCATCAAGAGATAACAGAATAATAGCATTTGAAAACATCTAATCCAAGATGCAGAATATCAAAATAGGCATGACATAGTCCAAGTTGTACAATAACTCAAGTGCCTTGAGAAATTAGACTGATAAAGAACTCACCAAACAAGGTGCACGCATCCTATGTTGCGCGGACTCTTCAAAATCTTTGCCGCACCCGTATCAACACGACATGGGTGTGGGTGTGGAATCCACACCGGATTAGGTGTTTATATTTTATAAAAAAATTTATTAGATTTAGTTTAATAACTTTAATTAATCGAAATATATACTTATATATGTAGTAATATACATTTATTGGTTGTATCCCAACACCTGTACCCGTACTTGAATTCATATCCCCGAATCCTAAAATTTATGTGATGACAAATCCGGCCTTTAGATCTGCACCACTAAGGGATACCCGCGCCCGCATCCGAGCAACACAACATGCATCTAAGGCAGACACCAATTTCAAATCATCACCACCTAACTCAAACCCGACAACTTAAATAAAGATCCAAGAATGACATTGAAATACTGGTCTGCAGCTACGTTTAGTCTCATCAATCTAGAGGGGAGATCAGTGTAATTTTAGCCTAATTAAGGAATAGAAAAGCAGATATCTTTATCTTTTTAAATGAATAATCAGCTTGGTATATGAAGACAAATGCACATAGAGACGTCACAGGTAAGAACTTAGGGCGTCAAATGGGCGGGTCAAAATGGGCTGAGTTAATAAATGAGCGGGTCATTGATCCGCCCAAAAATTACTTGGGCTGAGATTGGTTGGGCCAAGATGGGCTAAAATTTGGGTCATAGCCCAACCCGCCCAACTCTTACCAAACTTTAATTAATATGTGTTGTTTTCTTATGAATTGTATAATACTAAATAAGACTTTTTCTTTTCTTATGGCCATATATAACATATCAAACAAAAATAAATTATTTCTAAGATATTCTGGCAAAGTTACTCATGGATCAATTTGGGCTAAATATCAGTCCAACTTTAAAAGGGTTGAGATGGGTTGGGTTGAGTTCAACAAATGGGCGGGTCGCCCAACCTTGAGCGTGTTGGGCGGGTCACTGGGGCTTGGGCCAAATTTGACAGCCCTTTGTATGTGCATTTAAGAAAAGTAATAATTGGTACTTGGAAAATAGTAACTAGAATATCCTGCTTAGGAGAGAAAACTAAAACCAAAGCATCATCCACTACCTTATTAGCTCAAAATAGTGCTTGCAACATATCCTTAGTTGCTAATATGGATATTTGACTAACAGGTCAGATGTTCTTATATTGGAAGCAAAAGAACTACCCGACAATATAACCGAATTGAAGTGATCCCTAGACAAGTTGGTGAACCGAAGAGAATGAACTTTTAACAAGTAACTTTTACTTTCCTAGAACTTCTAGGGTCATTCTTTACCCCATCCAAAATGTCTCAATCTCTTTTCATATTTGCACTTTCCCTACTTTACACCAGATAATTCTCTGTCTTCCAACCACCAAAGAGGATATATCTATTCATTGAAAGTTAAATGTAATTAGTTCGATCCATTAACCAAAACTAAAATTGGTAAGTAACTGAGAGAAAAATTTCCATTTTTTTAAGTAACTAACTGGAAAAGTCAGTTACACATTACAACAGCATCAACAAAGCAATGTAGGTACTAATACAACTTGCATAAATTTAAGCTCAAACCAATTCAGGCACTCCAAAGTAAGATTGCCCCTAATTGCTGCATTAACTGAACACCTAGGAAGGTAACAAAAAATGCAAGGACAGGAAAAATCTGATAATTGTGAAACAAAAGTTCCTTAAGCTGAAAATCAAACAAGATAGTCCCTCCGTCCCAATTTATGTAATGTTGTTTGACTGAGCAGCAACAATAACAACAACAACAACAACAACAACATACCCAGTATTATCCCACACCGTGGGGTCTGCGGAGAGTAGTCTGTACGCAGACCTTACCCCTGCCTTGTGAGGATAGAGAAATTGTTTTCAATAGACCCATTGTTTGACTGAGCATGAAGTTTAATAAGGAAAAATAAAAACTTTAAAACAAGATAGACATTTGTGTGGCTACAAATCATCTCATGAACACTACAATGAGAAGTTTAAAGTTATTATTTCGAAATATATAAAGGTGTCTTTTTTTTAACAGATTTAGTATCACATAAAATTGAAGATTTCAGCCAATTTCCCCTATATGAAGGCAGATATTCAGGAGCTATTCAAAACCATAATTCAACAAAATCCTATAGCACCCACAAAATTCTTGAACAGTAAAACCCCATGATTTACTTACAACCAAAGAACACAACAACTTAACACGAAATATAATACTCGCTCCGTCCCAATTAACACGACTAGTGTTTGATTCAGCACGGAGTTTTAAGGGGGAAAAAAAGATTTTTTTTTCATCTAAAATGAGTGATAAATTTGTGTGGCTATAAATCACATTAAGGGTAAAATAATATTTTAAAACTAAATTATTACTAAATATAGAAAGATATCATTTTAAGGAGACTAAAAAGGAAAGACTGTTATCTAAATTGGAACAGAGGTAACATGAAAAAGCTTACCCCCAAAAATCTTCGATAGTGGAAAAAGTGTAAACTTCGCGAAGGAAGCTACCCCAAGCAGCTTGTCTAGATTTCGTATTTTTATCATACCAAAAAGTCCAAGAATTCTCTAACAGGTGCTTAGCTTTGATTTCTTTGCTCAAATACGACGCCGTATCATCTGATTCCCCCACGATTTCTCCTTCTTCAGGTCCATCGTCGGCTACTTCTACTTCATCTACCCGCAATTTCTCAGATTCCTTTGCCATTTTCGTGTGTTTTCTATGTACTTTGCTTGCTTTTAGCTATAAATTTTAGTAGGAAAAGGGTACTTGTAATTCTTCTTTGGTTCAAGACTTTCCTTTTCCTCAGTTTGGACTGTAACTTATTTTGTCCAGGGAAGTGCATAGATAGTCATTTTTACGATGGTATTTAAAAATTAGTCATTATTTATTTTATATTGAAAATTTAAATTAAAAATCTTAATGTCATTACAGCTCTCTAAATTTTTTTCCTAAAAATTTGAACTAAAAACTAAAATTCCGAATGCACTAGTTAATTCCTTAATAGCAGTCTTTAGAGTGGCTATCTAGTATCATTTAATATTAGTGGCTAAAGTTAAAAAAATAGCCATTTTTAAACTAGTAATTGAAAAATAGCTCCAAATTCAAAAGTAAAACAAATAGTCCCTTAAGTTTGGACTGTAACTTAAAACAATTTTTTATCTGAGACAGTGGAATATTAGTGCAAAAATTTCAAAAAATATCGATTTTTTGGACTTGTAATAGAAAAATGATCAGACTCAAAAGTCATTAAAAAATAGGCCATTAAATTTGGACGGTAAAATAATCTTTATCCAAGGCGGTGGAATATTAGTGGCTAAAGTTTTCAAATATATCTATTCTCTGGAATTGCAACACAAAAATAATCACGGACTCAAAAGTCATTAAAAATAGAGCTCGTTTGGATTAGCTGATTTGAAGTAGTTGATAAGCATTATGTGTTAAAAAGTATTTTTAAGTGCTGAAACTGATTTAATAAATAAGCAGTTACGTGTTTGGATACAAGTGCTGAAATTAAAATTAAGCTGCTGCAGTATTTGATAAAAAGCTGTTGATAAGCTCTTTTTATGTTAAAATGACTTAAATAACCTTAGAAGTGTTTACACCTATAAGGACGTAATATCTTCAAAATTTTAGATTCCAAATCGATCCAAATATAAAATATTTTATTTGTCATTTTATTTTAAATGCAATTGTTCTTAGATAAAATAACTTTTATGATAAATATAATTTATTTTATTATAAGCATATAATAATAAGTTATAATAATTAATAAATTAATAAAAAAAATTCAGTAAAAAATAAACCTAAATAGAACAAAATATTTGAAGAGAAACAAATATTGTCTTTATCACCACAACACTTAGAAAGCAACATACCAAAAATTTGATATGTCCCCACTTATTACATACAGTTCAAAGATTAATACACAATCACATAAATATAAATATGCAAAGGAATGGAGAATTTGCTTATCTTAAATAGTCAATGAGCATTGCAGACTTGAAGAGGCGGGGGG
>AWOL01S0056105.1:64935-83229 GCA_000715115.1 Nicotiana otophora | reverse complement strand
AGGGGGGGGAGGTTAGGTTGAAATAGTACTTGAGGCATTGAGTATCGATGCAAAAGTTTTGTTCTAAAAAAGAATAGTTTAAGGATAAAATAATAAAAAATTTGGTCAAACTTAAAGTGCTTATGAGCTAAAAATTTATAAGCTCGGGTGACCAACTTATGGCTTTTGCCTTATTTTTGACTTATAAGCACTTTTAACTTTACCAAACGCGTAGATAAACCGAAAAGTGCTTAAAAGCTAGTTTGACCAGCTTATAAGCTTAGCCAAACACTCTCATGGTCCTCTAAGTTTGGATTATAACTTAAAAATAATATTTATTCAAGACGGTAGAATATAAGTGGCTAAATTCGAAGATATCAACTTTCTAGACTTGTAACAGAAAAATAGCTACATACTCAAAATCATTAAAAAATAGTTCTTTAAGTTTGGACTGTAACTTAAAATAATCTTTATCCGAGACTGTGGAATATTAGTGGCTAAAGTTTCCAAATATATCTATTCTCTCGACTTGTAACAGAAAAATAATCACGGACTCAAAAGTCATTAAAAATAGTCCTCTAAGTTTGGACTGTAAGTTAAAATAATATATTTATTCAAGACGGTAGAATATTAGTGGCTAAAGTTTCCAAATATATCTATTCTCTCGACTTGTAACAGAAAAATAATCACGGACTCAAAAGTCATTAAAAATAGTCCTCTAAGTTTGGACTGTAAGTTAAAATAATATATTTATTCAAGACGGTAGAATATTAGTGGCTAAATTTCAAAAATATCCATTTTCTAGACTTGTAATTGAAAAATAGTCACAAATTCAAAAACTATTAAAAATAGTCCTTTAAGTTTGGACTGTAACTTAAAATAATATTTATCTAAGACGGTGAAATATTAGTGGCTAGATTTCAAAAATACCGATTTTATGGACTTATAGTAAAAAAATAGCTACAGACTTAGAGCATCTCCAACGCTCCTCCATTTCTCCAAAATGCAGTCAGTTTTTGCCAAAATGTGGCTCCAATGCTCCCCATTTTTGGCAGCAAAATGGGGGATGAATAGTATTACTCCAAATTTGTAGTGACGCTATTCATCTCCTCCATTACTATTCATCCTTACTTTATTATTATTTTTATTATTTAACTCTTTTAATTTATCTCTTTATATATACCTAATTATATTTATGTAATATCTTTATAAATTAATTTTCGTGCATTTATTATTTTTATGTAAAATTATAAGTTAATTTTATTATAAGTTACAATTGTATGAAAAATATATAATCATCTCACAAAATAAATGGTGCAAATATAAAATATTAGATGTTGCTAAAATTGAAAGGTGTGAATATAAAATATTAGATGTTGCTAAAATTGAAAAGTAAAAATTGAAAATACATTAAATGAAAATACATTAAAATTGAAAATACATCAAATTAAAATATATAAAAGTTGAAACTATGGTAAATAGCATAATAACTTAGTAGGGACCTATGTCGTTTCCAAATACACCAAAATCATTATAGTATTGAGTGAATAGGGCATAGGATTGTTGTGGTTGTGACTGTGGAAATTGTTGACTTCTTTTATACATTATTCGTTGTTGTTCTTGTCGCAAAAATTCACGACGAGTCGGATCGACAATAGAATCCACATCGATCATTAAATTATATGTGATGAATATGTAAAAAAAGAAAAAAAATATTTTATTTAATAAAAATAAGAAAATAAAATTTAAATAAAAGATAATAATATAATATTAAAGAGAGAGAAGAATATAAAATAGAATATTTTTTTTGGGAGTAAAAAATGAAGTAATCGTTGGAGTAACTTTACTCCATTTTGAAGGAGAAAATGTAGGCAAAGGTTGGAGAGTGCCTCGTAAGTCATTGAAAAATAGTCCCTTAAATTTGGACTAAACTTAAAATAATATTTTTCCAAGGCGGTGGAATACTAGTGGCTAAAGTTCAAAAATATTCATTTTTTGGACTTGTAATTGAAGGATACCCACAAAAAATAGCTAATTTCGGAATCCATGACATTGTTATGAATTTGGAACTTTAAAATGTGAAACTTCACGAGAGTATCTTGGATGAAATCAAGGATACCATAATGATGTTTATTTCTTTTTCTTTTTTCTTTTTGAAATTCATGACGATATCATATATTTTAAGAATCAGGACAATATTCGGGATTTTCACTCTTTTAAATTCGATTCCACATGGTCATAGTGTTTTATCTTTAAAAATGAGTACATTTTAACAAATTTTCAAACACCAACTATTTTTTAAAACTGGCCCGAAAAATGACTAGCCCGTACAATTTTTACAATATTAGTTGTCTTTCAATATGCAACAAAATGGTGTGACTTTTTTAATATAGTGATGGACTTCATGTCAACTTGCAGTTAATTTAATTTCATTGATAGATTCTAGTAGTGAAATATATGGACCAAAATATAAGAACTTTCTCATGCTTAACCCTGGCTAAGTCCATTTCATTGTAAACAATGACTTATTCACTATACATTCTGCAAAATGTAAACTATATGAAGATAATAATGTAAACATTTCCATTTTTTTTTTTAAAAACTTTAGAATAATATCCAACAAATACAAAATCTTTTGCCATGCTTAAAGCTAGAGTTCTTGAATTAAGTTGCTCCTGTCTGAAGTGCAACCAAAGATGCATATACCCCTTGAGGATTGTTCATGAGCATATCATGTGTTCCCTTCTCAGCAACAACACCATTTTTAACAACTGCAATAACATCTGCATTTTTAACTGTCGTTAGACGATGTGCAACGACGACAGTTGTTCTATTCACCATCACTCGATCTAACGCTTCTTGTACTATACGTTCTGACTCTGTATCAAGCGCGCTAGTCGCCTCATCAAGTAGAAGTATTTTCGGATCCTTCAATATGGCCCTCGCGATGGCGATTCTTTGCTTTTGTCCACCGGATAATTGAACCCCTCTTTCTCCAACTGTTGTATTATAGCCATTAGGCAATGAAGATATGAAGTTATGTGCATTTGATGACTTTGCTACTGAAATGATTTCCTCTTCAGTCACTTCTCCTTCTCTACCATAAGCAATATTAGAACTAATTGTTTCATTGAATAGTATTGGCTCTTGACCTACCAATCCCATTTGTTGCCTTAACCATCTTAAATTGAACTTTCTTATCTCAACTCCGTCGAGATATATGTTACCTTGCTCAGGATCATAAAATCGCTCTAGTAGGCTTATAACTGTTGACTTCCCGGAACCACTTTCTCCAACGAGCGCAACTGTCTGCAAGAAATTTTAATACATTGTCGAGTTTAAGTTTGATGCATTTACACAATCAGACCACTTATAAGATAATTACAGATAAATTTATGTGATAAACATTAATTGGAAACCTGTAATTAAAAATGGAACTAACCTGATATCACATGTTAAAATTCATTTATAGAATCTTTACATTGTCAGCGTACATAACATAAATCCTTATCGTAATAGTAAATGCTCTCAGTGTCTCATTTTAATTCAGCTATTAATTACTTGGAGAACTAGATGGACTTTCTTATTTTCATGTACTATATTTTCATGTAAATAGTTTGCAAATTCATAGTAATATTTATTCTCAAATGATTTAAAAACCAAAAACTAGCTAAACCTTTAAGTTTATTAAGCATTCTTAGTGCTAGATTTTAAAAAGAGGCAGCTCGGTATACAAAACATCCCGCATTCATGCAGGGTTTGAGGAAGGGTCGTACCCTTAAGGGTGTGATGTAGACAGAACTATACGTGAAAACTATTAATAGGTTATGACGAAGAATTGATGAAATAGGAAAAATACCTTTCCAGCAGGAATGCTCAAGCTCAAGTCTCTGAAGATTTGCATGTCTGGTCTTGTGGGATATCTAAAGCTAATATGCCGGAGTTCAATATTGCCTTCGATAGCATCTAATGTAATGCCCTCATTACTACTAGAATCAATTCTCGGTTTGCTGTCGAGTATTTCGAATATTGAAGCAGCAGCTCCTTTACCTTTACTCAGATCAGAGGGAAGGTTGCTAAGAACAGAAAGCCCAATTGATGCCATCGTTAAAGCAAAAAAGACCTGCAAAAGAAAGTTGTTTAGGGAACTCTAATGCTAGTTGTGTTTATGTTGTGTCCACTGACAGTATAAAGAATTTTTACACTATCAGATTAAGTTGAGCTACAATAATAGGTAATTCTTCATATCATATAATAACGTGGTGAATAGATTACTAACATATTATAATCGATTAAATTGCTCTTATATTATAAAAGTTATTTGCACTGTCAGTATATACGACTTAAACTCAAAAAGTTATAGATATGTACCTTAAAAACTTCTGAGAATTTCGCTTTGTCATGCTTCACAAGAACGGCTCCAAGGTAGAATGCTAACGCATAAAGGCAGTACAGCACGAAATTACTAAAGCCTAAACCAACTCCACTAACTAATCCGTTTTTCACTCCTCGTTTCAAAGGAGCTTCTGATTTCTTTTGATACATTTCCATCACTTTCTCTTCCGCACAAAATGATGCAACAGTTCTAATGCTCCCAATAGCATCATTTGCAACTTGACTTGCTTCTTCATTCATTACCTGGCAAACACACAATAACACACTCACATTCGCTCATCAAACGTGCTTTTTAAAATTTAAGAGTAACTTTTATAAAAAGGGCAGCCCGATGCACTAAGCTCCTGCTATGTGTGAGGTACGTGGAAGTGCCGGACCACAAGGGTCTATTGTACGCAACCTTACTTTGCATTTCTGCAAGAGGCTGTTTTCGCGGTTCAAACTCGTGACCTCCTGGTCAAATGGCAACAATTTTAGCAGTTACGCCAAGGTTCCCCTTCTTAAGAGTAAATTCTTTAAAACTGTGAGGTCACCTAAAATATAACTACTGGTAACTTCCATAATACGTGAAACTATTTATCTTAAAAAATAAGGTAGGCAACCTATTACAACAGGTTAAATTGCACTACTAGCGAAAAAATGAAGTTACACCTTTTAGTGTATATAAGTTAAATTCAAAATGCAATAGGGAAAAGGGTTAGTTTATTAAGGAATATAATACCTTGGCTTCATCATTTGATTCTTGCAAAAGTTTGATCTGTATATACCCTTGCAAAGCCAGAAGAGGCATTATAGCAATGGTTATAAGTGCAAGAATCCAATTCGCGACAAGAGCTATCACTAAACCAGTTACAATAGTGGAAATATTTTGAACTAATGTTGCTAATGCATCTCCCACCATATTCCGGATAGTCGAAGCATCACTAGATAGTCTTGCACCTATAGCACCACTGTATAACATAAAATTCAGAGTCAAGAAAATTGGCTAAGTTTAGAAAACATTCAAATATCATCGACTGGCAAATTTACCATGAGTTTGCAGGGTCGTCAAACCAACTAATTTCTTGGTGCACCAACTTAGAGAATGTCATGGAACGTATTCGTTGGATCAGTTTTGCACCAGCAACTCCAAATGCATAATTTTGCAAAGGTGAGACAATCATGACAACAATTCCAATAACCACAAACATTAGAGCCCAAAATCGAGAATCCTTTCGAAGTTCATGGTGAGATTCGTAAAAGATTTTGATAATTGTTGATACCAGAAGACCAAATACAGGGAAAACCATACCATTTATAGCAGCAGCCACGGTTCCCACTAGCATTATGGGAAGTTCAGGCTTATTTAGGTATGCGAGTGACATTAGCTTTTGAGTGGAAACTTTTTTCGTAGTATCTAAAATATACTCACTGGTTCCAGCTCCATCTTCCCTTCGGATACTTTCATGGAAATCAACGACACCAGAAACTCCCAAGTCATATGCAAAGGAAAATTTACTGCTTGATCCTTTGCTCGCAGACTTCCGACCTGAAAGAGAGAATCTCCTACTCCTACTAGAAACATTCTTCGAATAACTCAAACGTTTTTGTGCGTTCAAGTCCTCGATTTCTTTTCCTTTGGTGTTTTCGACATGCTTAGTCTTTTGCTGCATTTGAACAAGTTGAGAATATGCTCCTTCAGGATCTTTGATCAACTCATCATGCGTTCCTGGAAGTAATATCAAAAGGGTATAACACTTGTCATTCGGAAACCAAACAAGGATATAGGCGCCAACGACCTCTAATTAGGTCCGATACTCATTAGTCCAACAACAATATTAGAACGAGGAGAGAAGTACATGTATTACCTTGTTCAACCAATTTCCCAAGATGCACAACGGCAATGAGATCAGCATTTCTAATGGTTGTCAGGCGATGGGCAACAACCACAGTCGTCCTATTTATCATTATATTACTTAGAGCATCTTGTACAATGCGTTCTGATTCCACATCCAATGCACTAGTCGCTTCGTCAAGTAGAAGAATTCTTGGATCTTTCAAAATAGCCCTTGCAATGGCAATTCTTTGCTTTTGCCCACCAGATATCTGAGTACCGTGCCCACCAACCATCGTGTCCAGCCCCTGCAAATATATATACACAATGTTAGTTGAATATAAGAAATAAAAAAGATGTTGAAGTGTTATATTACTTAAAAAAAAAGTTGCTTCGACCTTCGGAAGCTTGTCAATAAATTTAGCAGCGTTAGCGAGCTGGATCGCATTCCTGATCTCCTCTTCACTAGCTTTTTCTTTCCCATATAGTATATTTTCCCGTATAGTAGTCGCAAATAACACAGGTTCTTGACTTACTAGTCCCATTTGTTGTCTCAACCACTTGAGTTGAAATTTCTTAATATCAACTCCGTCTATAAGTATTTCACCAGCTTCGGGATCATAGAATCTCTCTAGCAGACTAATAACAGTTGATTTTCCACTTCCACTTTGCCCGACTAAGGCTGCTGTTTTACCACTTGGAATATATAACGAGAATCCAGAAAATATTTGCACATCTGGTCTTGCTGGATACTTAAAATACACATCTTTAAGCTCAATTTCTCCTTTAATATCTTCCAATTTAATCCCACTAGGATCATATGGATCAATTTTTGGTGTACGTTTAATTGTCTCGAATATCTTGTATGCTGCTGCCTGTCCTGCCGAAAATGCATTCAAACTTGGAGATGCTTGACCTAGTGAACTGAAACATAGAAACGGATCATTGTAATTCAATAACTAAATCACAAGGACAACATCAAATGGATTACGTAAAGCCAATCATTTTATTCTTACCTTCCACCTAACATAACTGCAAAAATTACACTTATGATATCGCCACCTTTATAATCTTTCTCTATGATTAATTTGGCTCCATACCATATGGCAAGTCCATAACTAAAGAAGATAAGCGTTAGTATTGTGCCAAGTCCAAGTCCCGAAGCCAACGCTTGTTTGACGGTAGCATTATAAGCACTTTCCAGCTTACTGTTATAATCTTCTATTGCTAACTTCTCTCCTGTGAAAGAAGCAACCTAGGGAATGGAAGACTAGTTAAATAAACTGGAATGATCATAAGCACATATGTAACTCGATTTACTTAAAAGATAAATTCTTACCGTTCGGATTCCTCCCACTGTTTGTTCAACCACCTTTCCTGCATCTGCATAAGCAACTTGTCCACTCCCTGACATTTTGGACAAGACTAATGCCACACATCCAAAGCTAATTGCGGTTGCAGGAATGGATGTGAGTAACACTAGTGTGAGGAGCCATCCTTTGATAAACGCGACTACAAATCCTCCAATGAAAGTTGAGATGTTCATAATGAAATTCGCAACCTAATACATTCAAGCTATAAGAAACCTTATTTCAAAAGCACAACGTCTTTACGAATGACAACAACAACAACAAACAAAAAAAAATCCAGTATAATCTCACAAGTGGGGTCTGGGGAGGGTAGTGTGTACGCAGACCTTACCCCTTACTTGGAAGGTAAAGAGGTTGTTTCCGAATGAAATATACAAAAAATGCAAGAGTAACTCCCCATGTATGAGCATGCACGTACTGGTTGTCTCAAATCTAGATAAAGGAGAAGGGTTGCAGTACTAGTCAGTCTATGATGGAGCAAAATGGACGTTGAGGATTCATATGGCCGACCTCAACTAACTTGAGATTAAGGCATAGTTAGCGGGGGGGAGTTTGTTGTTGAATTTCTTCAACTCGGTGCTCCCCCCTCCCTGCCCTCCCCCAATCTCCATGACTTACAGTTCTTCCATGCGTTTTAACAAGGATTACAGGAAGTACAAGGATCCTCGCAACTAATTTTCAATGTGAATTCAACCACAAATTCCGTAATATATTTTGAAATTAAATTACATATTTAGAACCATATAGAAGTGTTATAAACTTAAAATTAACATATTTTATATTTAAATATATTTGTGAAAATGCTAAAAAAATATGGCCGAAGGATTTAACTCCACAAAATAGTGATAGTGTCATATAAATCGGGACAGAGGGAGTAAGAGACAATTGTGAATTTAGTAAATACAACGCAAATAATAGCTATTACAGATTTAGAACTAACCTTGTCGCCCATGGCTTCTTGAACTAGAATAGTGTCTCCCGATATTCTTTCAATAACTTCCCCTGTTGCCGATTGAGTATCAAAGAATCCAATATCTTGTCTTAGGATTGTTTTCAGGTATAAGCATTTTATTCTAGTTGCTTGCCTTTCTCCAGTTACCACCCAACATGCTATCTCTGAAATGGTTAAATAGACATCAAGAGTTAAAACATTAAACAGGGCATGTTCATCAAATTGGTGCTATATCTTCTTCTTCTTGAGCTTATTTTACTAATCACTTTGCATCCCATACATTTTTCGCCCCATCTGATCAGTATAATAAACAAAAGCATGTCTGATTCAACCGATAGGAGAAAAAAGAAGAAGCTTAAATAGTCCTTAAAGCTATGTTCTTGATCATTAAAAAATATCATTGGGTGCATGTCGAAACCTCCCAAAGCTATGCATTTTTGAAGGATCCGACACTGTTGCGGTGACATTTTTCGATGATCCAAGCAACATAAACATTAAAGTAATGGTATAGGTTTATTTTGATCCGTAATATATAGCCTTGAACATCAATAATCCCTTCATGTTTGTAAATCTTGAACACTTTGTTGGTGGAAACTGCAAAACCACAAGCATTTTGATTCCAAAAAAATAGCTTCTCTTTTTCTTTATGTATGGGTAGTATGTTAAAAAAATTTACACTCTTAACATGTGATTTCACCATATATTGCATATAACTTGAGTCCCACTTTTGGATCAACAATGTTTACCCATAAAATGGAGGGGGGACATCAGTCAAACTAACTTAGGACTTCCAACAAACAGTTAGTGGGCATTATCTACTTGGACCAAAAGTGCCATACAAGATTACTAATGTCCAATGTTATAATTCAGGATCAAAATAAACATATTCCTATGCTGTAAAGAACTTCGAGTTATGTGCATGTGTTATGGTTTTTGGTAAGGTTATATTTTTGGTAAGTTATCTTCGTATGGTCTACATGTCACGAAACAGCTACTAATGCTTGCATTATGATAGACACTCTTTGGGGTGCGGCCCTTTCCCGAACCCTACGTGAACGCGGGATGCCTTGTGCACTAGGCTGCCCTTTTTATGTTTTTGGTGGAATTGCTTTCAATACATAATTTTACGAAATGATTAAATTTAAATATATTGATAATGTAAATGGTTATTGCATGCACTATTAGGGCAATTTAACTTGTTAGATTACTTACTATAGTTTTCGGGTTATCAACCCACGCTTAATATAAAGTCGTTAGGTACTTATCATTTATATTGCTCAAACTCTTCGAAAATGTCAGTGGGTGCGTCTCGGATCATCCAAAAGTAATGTAATTTGGAGAATCTGACACAGGTGCAGCAACACTTGCGCAACATAGTTTATCATAGTTTTTAGGTTATCAACTCATGATTAGTTTTAATTGTTACATGTAGCTGAGATAGTTTAAGTGTGGATTTTAATTTCTTTTTTTTTCTTTTGGCCCCTCTGCCTCATTTTATATGACATATAATTGCTACATGAAAAATCAAATAATTTTTTTCTTAACTACAGTTTTTTCTGGCATGTTATAAAAATATTAAATAAAACCATAATTTGTAGCATTATTATGTAGCTTTTAAAAAAAGGAATTAAGAAAAGAAATCAATATCAAAATTCAAACAATAATTCGAAGAAACTTACGGAATAGTGAAGCTATGCCTGAACCAATGGCCAAGTAGACGAACTTAAGGGATATCTGCACATTACATAGAGCATTTGATTTAGTTTTCTTAAAGTTTACAATAAAGGAATAAATTAAATGAAATATAAAATTATGGAAAATAAAAAGGAACTATTTCAAGTAACGGAAAATTTTATTTGATTCAATAGTTCTAGATACTCTTACTCCTATCCGAATTGATCATCCAAATATTACACCCCAATATTAAAAATAAATATGCTCATCCATAATTATTAGTATTATTTTATTTTCATTCGGTATCGGTATATACTTTTGGACCAAAGTAATCTAGATTTAAGTGATTAATTGAAGCATTAGTGGTATGTATTAATTGAAGCATTAGTGGTATGTATCCACTATAGCGGTATGTATTAATAAAAAAGGGCAGTCCGGTGCACAAATCATATCACGTTCACGTAAGGTCCGTCGAAGGGTTGCACCTTAAGAGTGTGACGTAGACAACCTACCCTAATTCAAGCATTAGTGGTTGTTTTCACGGCTCGAACCCCTAACCCAGTGATGAAGCCAGAAATTTCTCTACGGGTGTTCAAACTTGAAAGAAGTAAAAAAAAAATCCGACAAAGTGTGTTAAATATATATTATATATACATCTAAAACCTAATATTTTACATATATATACAATGTAATTTTCTGACAAAGGGTGATCAATCGACCACTCTTACAAGAGAAGAGTGTAGCTTCGCCCATGCCGTAACCTATAGGTCACGGGAAGATAACTTTACCGTCGCTCAAGGCTCCCTTTTCATAAGAAGATAACAATAATAATAACGACGACGACGACAACAACAACAACAACAATAATAGTAATCCGATGAAGTAGGGAAGATGAATATATATATATTACCCCAGAAACTTGATCAAGAATGTTAGATTGGTCTGATTTCCCATAAGAGTTAACAAGGTCACCAAAAATAAGAGACATTAATGGCTTTGAAATTCCAGATGCAATGGCACCCAAAGTTCCCAACAACATCAATATTACATCAGTTCTGTCTGCAAAAGCAAAAAGCATATAAAATGGAACTTTCTGATCATCTTCTTCTTCTTTCCTCCTTGCAGATGAAGGCTCTCCTCTTTCTGCCATTGTTTTCTACTTCTAGTTTTGCCTATGAAATGAGTTGAGTTGAAAGCTATATAAATGTAGAGAAAGTGTTGTGAGAGAAGGAAATCCACTTATATGCCTACAAGTCCATTTATAAACACCCAGTGGTGCTCGGTGTTCAAACTATCTAAGTATTCACGCCGGTTCGCGGAAGAGCCGCATCCCAAAGGTATGATATAGACAAGCCTACTCAATGGTTGTTATCCAATAAACTGCGCGCCTCATTCCAGTTTATCTCGCACTATTTTCTTTTTAGTTTGTCCAAAAAGAATGATACATGCATTTTTATATTTAAAAATAATTTAACTTTTAAACTTTTCGTTTAATTTTTTATATTTACACAAATATCAAGGCATGTTTAGTCTACAAGTTTAAAAAGTCTCTTTTTTTATCTTAAACTTGTGTCTAGTTAATCATGTTCACGTAAAATGAGAGGGAGACAATATATAATGACAACCATTTTAAGTTTTCTTTTTGTAGCCTACCGCAATGACGATTGAATAATTTTAATATGAGTTTAACATCTATATATTGACAGTACAAAAGTAGTTTTACACTACACGTATAATTTAGCGACTTAGCGTAACATTACGTATTTTATTTACACCGTCATTATATACATAAGTTAAAAATACTTTTTTGTAACTCCATGCACATAATTAGTAGCTCATTTAATTTGTACAGTCAGGTCCTTCTAGAAATGCAATTTGTGGGCTACAGGACACATAGGGTGGATACACCTTTGCCTAGAGAAGAATGTGTGTCTAGATTAGATGTCATATCAGGACCTTACGCCAAATATTTTCTTTATCCTACATATATTTTAATTAAAATTAAGTTATATACATCGCTTTTTACAGGATAAGTGTAATTAACATATTATAACATGTTAGTGTTAGTTAACATTTTTCTTCGATTATCAAGTAATATTTATCGTATAAATTACATGCTTGCATTAACTTATAAATGACTTAATCACCATGCATATAACATTATAAGTTAAAATTATTTCAATTTGTAGTAAACAAAAAACTTGTGCTTTTGTTTTCTTGGACCACTAGCTATAAAACTTTGCTGAATCTAGAGAGAGAGAGTGAATGAAAAGTATTCGGCGCAGGAAAATTTAGTTATATGCTAAATTAATCATAATAGGGCTTGTGTCAAAGTAAAGAATTCTTAAATGTTCTTTATATTTGGTACGAATGTATTAGACAAATATATTATTAATTTCACTTTCAGGACTTTAAATGTAGAAGAAAAAGATCTTAAAAGAATAACTACATCATGGCTAGGCCTGAATTCCTTACTCTTATAAAAAGTTTTAAAATATTATGATTTGTACTGTGCGATCAATAAAATTCTTAGTTCTATCCAAGATTATGCGATTTATACCAAAACCTATATGGTTATATATTTAAAGATGATAGTCCAGAGACTTTTTCGGTGAATTTACTCCTTTTATTATTTTTATAGTCATTAATTTCCCCTTTTAAATTTATTCTTTTAACTCGAGGCTGAAAAAGAACTTAAATATATAGCCATAAGTTGGTAATACCCAACTTTTGGCTTTTGGCTTATTTTTATACTTTTCATGCCTAAAAGTAAGTGCTTAATTTTAAGCACTTTTTATCATTGTCAAACACCATACAAATTTAAAAAGCACTTAAAAGTCAATAAACACTTAAAATAAATCAATCCAAGCACACTCTAAACTGCTAAAATATAGAACCAAGCCATGAATTTATGCAACTGCAGATTAAAACTACAAAATACATGTCTAATTAGAGAATTTTCCCTTGTTTACCCGAAAAATCGGGAAACGTTGAATTTAAGTGTGGTTCTAAGGATACGTAAATTCCTTATGATACAAAAATGACAATACAAGTGTTTTGCTATAAAATGGGAATAATCAATAGGAAGGCTCAATAAGCAACATGAACTCTTAATGTATCTTGGGGAAGATGAGTCTATTGCAGTCTATGTCCCTTTTTATAATAACGAGTCACTACTTTACCTATAACAACATAATAAAATAATGCATATAGTGGAGGACCCATGATGGTTTGTCTCTTCCTTGATTCCTGCCAAGATTCTCTCCCTCGGTGCAGTTATAATGGCTTTTGTCGGCGAGCTCGGTACTGGCTCGAGCTTGGTGTTAGGTCGAACCCCCGGTCTTGGTTCGAGCCCGTTCTGCCTTTGGGCATCGATATTCGGGGCCTGTGTCGGTCGAAGTTGCCTCATAGTTCGATTCGGATACGGGCTCGATAATGATGCCGAGTTTTGCCGTCGATCGGTCTTATAGCTCGAAACTTGACGCCCTTACTCCGGAATTCGTCCGAGCTTGTTATGTGGATACCCTTCGATCGAGACGTCATCGTCTCGGCCAGTCTTTCTGATCGTGAATCGATTTTGACCGTACACAGATAGTCCCCTCGTTTCTCGGAAAGGATGTGAAGAAAAACGATATGATTTCTCTACGGCTCGATCAAATTTATGTCGACGTTCCTATCGACCACGATCATGACGTATGTGATAACTGTCCCATCGGTTCGGTTTTACTGAGGCTTTTAATGCGTGTCAGACGGTGGTCGGCCACCGCTAATACCGAATCGTCATGCCTTAACCTATAAATAGTCTTTCCATACAACTTATACCACTTTTGCGCCTTCTCTTCTTCCAAATTCTCTTATTTATCCTCTTTATTTCGCTGCTTCAGGGCTGCTCATACCAGGGTTTTTGGTGCTGTCCATCCTTTCACCTTCCTTCGCATTCTTTCCTCACACATCAATGGCGAAAACTTCCAAAATCGTACCTCTGAAGGAGAAAGCTTTTTCCTCACGACCGTTTGATGACAAGGCATCGGCGGAGCCGTCCGTTCATGACTATGTTCCTGGCCCGTGTATTTTGAAGACCGATTTTAGGGTGGAGAATCCTTCGTCCGTTCCGGGTCGATGTGAGCATGTATCGATGTATATGTGCTCTATAGCGGAGGATCATCTCGAAGCCGTCAGCAAAGACTGCAACTGGGGTTCCGAGGTTGTGTTGCAAATTCCATCCTCCGATGAGAACGTCACTACTTATGTGGAAGATTTTTTAAGTGTTTATACTTATCCCTTCATATTGGGACCCGTCGACCCGGTGATTATTGATTTCTGCAAAAGATATCAGGTCACTCTTGGCCTAAATTCATCCTTCTTTATGGCGCATAGTGATCTTGTTGCGCTTCTTCTCTATCAAAGCCGGGGGGTTGGATTTTTCTCTGAACCACCTCATACGACTGTACCGGCTTCAGATTTTCCGAGGACTAATTAGACTTCATCGTCGAGCATCGAAGGCTTTGATGTCGAGCATCGATGAAGACAAGGGTTGAGGTTGGATGGGCCGATATATTCGAGTGAGGACCCGTGATATTATTCCGGAGGAGAAGATGTCGTTCCCTGAAGAATGGAATTTTGATCGTAAGTGATTCTTGTTTACCTTTCATGTCTTTTTTCAGATTTTTTCTGATGTCCTTTCCTGATGTTCAGTTGCCCCTTGGATGCCACAAGCAGTGCATGACCTCGAGGACTGGGTTCGGAAGTTAGCCTCGAGCTCCTCTTATGCCGAACGCACTTGACGTGATTTGGTAAAAGGCACATGGGAGGCCAAGAATCATGGTGAGGTTTGCTTCCTGTTTTCTTCTAAGTGTTCTTCGCGTTCTTTTTGTTACCGATTTTCTTTTGTGCAGGCGTAACCAGGGATGCCGCTCTGAGGCCTTCGAGTGGTGAAGAAGGAAACAAGTCCCTGGTTCTCAAACAGAGGAAAGATAAGAAGCGAAGAGCTTCCTCTCGGTCAGAGGACCCGAAGCCCAAAACTCGAAGGGTGAGGAGAAAAGCAATCGCCCTTTCGATGGACTCGGTCCAACGACTGAGAGAAGAAGGAGAAGAAGATAGCTATTTGGCTTTGGTAATTCGATCTATAGAGGCCATCGAGGTTGTTAGAGCTCCTGAGCCGATGGCGGCTGTGCCTGTTGGGGTTGGTTCCGAAGACATGAGTCTCGACCGGAGTACTCCGAGTGATTTGCTCAGGGCTATGACAATGGGTCATTCGCCTTCTCTTCCATCTTTTTCTGAGGAGGCGTTGAAGGAAGCTCGAGAGTTGAAGACTCGTGATATCGGCGTTGGCTCTGGTGCATGGGATCCTTTTAGGGATTGTTTTACTAGGGTCGACGATGGTTCCGATATCGGTGATGCTTCTCTTTTATTAGAGGAGGCTCAGCGTTTCATTACTCGGGTAATGATTCTTCCACACTTAGTTTCTTTGTTCTTTTCCATACTTGACTCTTGTTTCTTACTGTGCAGGACATTAATAGGTTTCGAGTCAATCTTAGCCAGTGTGAGGCCGAGCTCCGGAAGGTCTCAAGTGATAGAGATGCTCTGCGGCTTCTTTGCAGCCAAAAGGACGAGGCTATAAAGGATCTCTAAGCGGATTTGGCTAAGGTCCGTGAAGAAGGGGTCGAGCTTGATAAGCAGGTGAGCCTCCTTCTGTTAAAGTATGGGTCTGCCTCAACTGTGGAAGTTAATCCTTCGTTGTCTCAGTTGCACCAAAAGATCGAAAAGATCGGGTCGCTTCGAGAAGAAGTCGATCAAATCCGCGCTGAATGCAATCGCTGAAAGGAGACCATTGACCGCCTCGCAGCAGAAAAAGAAACTATCTTAACAAAATTATTATCGGCCAACGTTCAACTTCGAAGTGTCAGGCAAAAGGGGTTGGTTCAAGCTAAGAAGATCGATGAGCTTGAGACACGACTTGCTGAAGCTAAGGCGGAGGTTGAGTCGTCGAAAGTCTTGACGGATAAGTCCATTGCCATATATCGGGCTGATGCCGAGGCTGCTCAGATGGAGGCCCGGGAAGCGGCGAAGACCGCCGATGCTCGAGCTCGTTGGGTTGCTGAACTTGCCAAGTGTAGGTCTCGGAGGGAGACCCTCGAGGAGATACACTCTCGAGGTTTCGACCTTACCGATGAGATAAAAACGGCAAAAGAACTCGAAAAGGAAGCTGAAGCCTTGGCTTCTGATGATAATGATGATGGTGGTAGCAAAAGCGGATCTGAGGATGGGGAAGAGCTCGACCAGGAAGCTTAGTTTCTATTTCTTCATGTTTGTAAATTAATTGCGTAGGCAATTTTGTACACACACACACACACACACACACATATATATATATATATAAAACAAGGCAATTTTGACCCCGTAGTCTCTATGATCGATCAGATTTGTAGCCCCTAGGTTTGCTTGTTGAGTCGATGATTCAAACTCTAAAGTAAAGGTAGCCCGTAGGCTTAATAGTCGAGTGAGTGTTTCGAACTCGAGATAAAGGTAACCCATAGGCTTTATAGTCGAGTGAGTGTTTCGAACTCGAGATAAAGGTAGCCTGTAGGCTTTATAGTCGAGTGAGTATTTCGAACTCGAGATAAAGGTAGCCCGTAGGCTTTATAGTCGAGTGAGTGTTTCGAACTCGAGATAAAGGTAGCCTGTAGGCTTTATAGTCGAGTGAGTATTTCGAACTCGAGATAAAGGTAGCCCGTAGGCTTTATAATCGAATGAGTGTTTCGAACTCGAGATAAAGGTAGCCCGTAGGCTTTATAGTCGAGTGAGTGTTTCGAACTCGAGATAAAGGTAGCCCGTAGGCTTTATAGTCGAGTGAGTGTTTCGAACTCGAGATAATGTAGCCCACAGGCTTAATAGTCGAGTGAATGTATCGAACTCGAGATAATATAGCCCGTAGGCTTAATAGTCGAGTGAATGTATCGAACTCGAGATAATGTAGCCCGTAGGCTTAATAGTCGAGTGAATGTATCGAACTCGAGATAATGTAGCCCGTAGGCTTAATAGTCGAGTGAGTGTTTCGAACTCGAGATAAAGGTAGCCCGTAGGCTTTATAGTCGAGTGAGTGTTTCGAACTCGAGATAAAGGTAGCCTGTAGGCTTTATAGTCGAGTGAGTGTTTAGAACTCGAGATAAAGGTAGCCCATAGACTTAATGGTCAAGTGAATGTATCGAACTTGAGATAATGTAGCCCGTAGGCTTAATAGTCAAGTGAGTGTTTTGAACTCGAGATAAAGGTAGCCCGTAAGCTTAACGGTCGAGTGAATGTATCGAACTCGAGATAATTTAGCCCGTAGGCTTAATAGTTTAGTGAATATATCGAACTCGAGATAATGTAGCCCGTAGGCTTAATAGTCGAGTGAATGTATCGAACTCGAGATAATGTAGCCCGTAGGCTTAATAGTCGAGTGAGTGTTTCGAACTCGAGATAAAGGTAGCCCGTAGGCTTTATAGTCGAGTGAGTGTTTCGAACTCGAGATAAAGGTAGCCCGTAGGCTTTATAGTCGAGTGAGTGTTTCGAACTCGAGATAATGTAGCCCGCAGGCTTAATAGTCGAGTGAATGTATTGAACTCGAGATAATATAGCCCGTAGGCTTAATAGTCGAGTGAATGTATCGAACTCGAGATAATGTAGCCCGTAGGCTTAATAGTCGAGTGAATGTATCGAACTCGAGATAATGTAGCCCGTAGGCTTAATAGTCGAGTGAGTGTTTCGAACTCGAGATAAAGGTAGCCCGTAGGCTTTATAGTCGAGTGAGTGTTTCGAACTCGAGATAAAGGTAGCCCATAGGCTTAATGGTCAAGTGAATGTATCGAACTTGAGATAATGTAGCCCGTAGTCTTAATAGTCAAGTGAGTGTTTTGAACTCGAGATAAAGGTAGCCCGTAAGATTAACGGTCGAGTGAATGTATCGAACTCGAGATAATTTAGCCCGTAGGCTTAATAGTTTAGTGAATATATCGAACTCGAGATAATGTAGCCCGTAGGCTTAATAGTCGAGTGAGTGTTTCGAACTCGAGATAAAGGTAGCTCGTAGGCTTAACGGTCAAGTGAATGTATCGAACTCGATATAATGT